>JARFXV010000126.1:1757500-1900000 GCA_031761425.1 Cosmopolites sordidus
AAGGTTTATTATACGACGCGGCAACAATAGCGCCATCACCATTCGATGTGAGCTATGTTACCGTTGAGACACAGGATTATTCAAAGGAGTCTTTAAGAAAAACCAGACTGTTTTCAATATCCAGATAAAAGGAATTCCTATCGGCGTGAAACCGAAAGATCTGAAGATGGACATAAACAACCTATTAAGCAAGTACTATGGACAGAAGTGGAGAAAACTAGAAGGTCCGAAAAATTATAAAAATGTGTTCGAAAAATGTCGCGATAATAATATTCTCAGTGATTCAGAAGAAACTAGTGAAGACAAAGATAATTTTTTTGCGAACAAACCGAATATATACCTGATTTGAGAGTTTAAGACATTTTTATGTGCCATTTCTAAGAAAAAAAACTTATTATTTTTTGTAATAAAGTTTCCTTTTTTTGTTCAATGAAATTTGATTCACTTCTGGTTCTTTCATCCTCCAAATAACGCCAAATATATTTTGTTTGGTTTCAAATTGCTCTTAATCCACAGTTTGGTAGCAAACATCAGCTTTAAATCCAAATTATGATTTTATATTTATTTTAAAAGACATAATTGTTGAATTTTTTAAACGTAATTAGTCCGTATAGCAATAAACAATTTAATTTTAATTCAATAACCCCAAAATTATCCCAAAACAGTTTTTTGCGGTTATCTCAATATAAAAATTGATTTAAGGGGATTAAGTCTTAGCCATGGTCATATATAACTTGCGGCTCGTGAAGGAGGGTGTTGGGGGCGCCTCCCTTTCACCATTTATCACAGTAAACATTTTTTAGAACAAAACACCATATTTTATTTCCGTTCAGTTTCTTTATTTTAACTCATTTTCCTGATTCACCTCCTGTATAGGGGTTCAATAGCACAAAAAGTAAACAGGAGGAAGGGGAAAGCAAAAAAGTTTTTCAGCAGCACAATTTTCTTCTATGAACTCCCTACGAGCCACTACTGCCATATATATATATATATATATATATATATATAATATATATATATATATATATACTGAATAATAAAGATCAAGTAAGCAAAAAAAATATATATTAAGGTATTCTTATTTCCTGAAAACAAAAGAAGAAAAGGAAAAGGAAGAAAACCCACCCTTCACTGATTAGAGCATAATTTAACATTCTCATCTCGATAAAATTTCCTTCAATAAACTTTAAATATGTTAGGAACGTGACGAAACTAAACTTGTAAAAATATAGTAGATTTTTGTAGATAGCAATGGTTAATATATACCTAATTCGATATTCCGAAATAGTATTTTATACTAACTATATTTAAAGAACACCGAACAAACTAATTTGCAGACCTAACTTAATTAATAGTACAACCTAATATTCTTTTCTTTTTTGTTCTTCTTTATCGCGTCAATATTATTTCCTACGATAAAAGAGGGCGAACGAGCCACCAAAAAGATTTATCTTTAAGTAAAGATCGTTAAGGGTGGAAAATAATCTGAGAAAAAGCACCGACACCTGTTAGCCCAACCCGACTTTTAATTACATCAAACGTTTTCAAGATTTATTTTAACTCCTTTTAACATAGGATATACCTTTCATGATTGATGAACGCTAATGTCGACCAATTAGCTAAGCAAAAAATAGAAGTTTTTGTTAAAATTTTGTCACAGAGTCGGGTTGGAGTGTTGCGACAAAAAAGCTTAGAAAGTGAACGTTTTTGTCTGAATTTCTTTAATATTTTTCAGGTTTTCTTTTCTGATAATCTTCATATAATGAAGAATTTTTTTAATAATTTTCAGATTTAATAAGTTGAAATGTTTTATGATGTCCAGCTATTTTACATACTTCTTGCAGATTGCAGTTTTCTTTAGCATAGGGCAGTTACAGATTTTGTTCTTAATATCTGCACATACGAGGTGTGTAAATGAATTTATGAGACGTAGCGTTCCATCTGGCAACAGTGTTGCTCCTCTTTGGAGAGGAGGCAGGACAACATTTGGTTATATTTAGCACGAGTTTGAACTGTTAGAGTCACTTGGTAGTGACAGCAATTTCAAACAACGGTGCGCTATTAAGTTTTGTTCCAAACTTGGGCACGGGGCGGCAGAAACTTTGGCAACACTATACTTCAACAGATCTATAGTAACAGTGATTTGTCAAGGGTTCATTTCAGGTGGTTGGAGACATTCTTAGAAAGCTGAGACTCGAACGAAGATGAATCTCGCAGCGGAATACCTTCATCTGCAAAAAATGATGAAAATGTACACATAATTCAGAATTTTGTGAATTATGATCCTGTGTTGGTGGTCAGAATGGTCGAGGTAGAGTTGAATTTGACTCATATAACAGTTCATCAGATTTTCATCAATGAAGTGGGAATAACGAACATTGAAAATGGTTCCAAATTTTATTTGCAAGAGGACAGTAGGAGCAAAACGTGCCTTAACTTTTTGGGGGGAAATGAAAATGACCTTTATATGATATGTTATAAATGACCTAGGACGTTTCAATATTCACAACGAATTTTAGATATTTGAGAACGATCAGGCCATATTGTTAGGAATCGGAATCGTTCATAAGGAATTTGAATATCAAGGCCTAGTGATAAACCAGCATTTTTACCGAGAAGTTTTTGAGATACACCAAAAAAGGGTCATTCATATGAGACTGAACATCAGGAACTCCTGGGTGCTGCATCACGATAACGCGCCTTGCATTACAGCGATTTCAACTAACGAGTTTTTTGGCAATTAAAAACATCACTCTAGATTCCATTATTCATTAGACTTGAGTCCTCGTGACTTTTTTCTTTTACCAAGATTTAAAATTCACCTCAAAGGTCACCATTTTAGGACATTGGAGAAAATTGAAAAGGGCCGTAATGGACCTCTGAAGATCATTTTAATATCTGAGTTTCAGCACTGCTATGAAGAACAGACTAAACTTCTCCAATGCTGAGTTGCTTTACAAAGCAACTACATACAAGTAGAACTATACTTTTGATTAGATGAAACAAGTAGCAAAAAACAATGTTATTTATACACCTCGTATATAAAACAACATGGGTAAATATTTAAACGTAAGTAGAAAGTATCTATTACTCTAATTTCAAAATCAAGAATAAAAAAACTAATAAAAACTAATACAAAATATTCACAGTATTAAAAGGAATGGTGTACCGAATGGTACCGATGGTGTACCGACCGAAGGAAACATGTGCGAAGAAGAAAATGTGCCAAATCGACTCTTTGCGCAAAGAAAATTTTTAATCGCAATTGAAGCAATGTAATGATTACTGACGAAAATCAAATTTGGAAATATCAAATGAGACTAGTTAACTTTCATCATCTTGTTGATACAATGAATCGTTAAACATCCACTAAAGGTCGCAGCTAATCTAAATCCAACATTGCACGATACTTAATAAATATTTTGCCATAGAAATGAAGTAGTTTTCAAGTATAGTATACATTGGATGTCTTGAAATTAATCTGTCTTGATCAATTTGATCGAATATTTGATGTTGCTTCTCAATCAATTTCCCACAATTATCAATATTCTAAACTCTGCATGCCATTTGTAAAGTCATTGTCGGTGGGGAAATATTAATAAATAATATCAGGTAAATCAGCAGTATTGACTCCTATCGATAGCTGAATCAAAAACATATTATCAACTGTTCATCTATCCAATGGTTTTACTTCAATAGGAAAGCAATAGTAGTAGTAGTATAAGTAAAGTTAGGATGGCAGGTTTAAAGCGGGACAAGTTAGCAAGTAAGACACGTTCTCAATAAACGTGTGGTTTTAATATTTGTATTTTGTATTTCTGATTCATTAATATGAAGTGCTATAAATGGGCATTTTGGCACCATTTATTTGCTGTCTTTTATAAGGGATCAAAGGTCACTGAAGTAGCTCAAAGTATTGTAATATTTATGAAACATAGTTAACGCAAGGATGGAGCTCATTTTATCTCAAGGATTCAAGGTTATTTAGAGCTGGTACACGAATTGGTACCCTTTTAAAAGAATGCTTTAGCTAAAGCAGGTGAACATTGAGTTATTAAATATAACTATCTGCATTAATAGGAAAAATCCAAAAGTTGAATGCTTGAATACTCCATACCTTATCGAAAACTACCAAACATTGGTGTTTTACTGATTTGCTCACTAATAGGTATAAAGAGATAATCATGCACGGGAAAGATGGGTTCAGGAGAATAAACAACAACTTAGGTGAAACAGGATCTTCATGGTGGATTTGAAAGAAACAGTACGCACCCCAATGTTTGCAAAAGCTAGTCTATAGAAATATTCATGCAGTTGCCAGTTTCCATAAAACAGATTCATTTTCATTTAGATTCTGCTCGATACTGCAAGTTCACACAGCAAAAACTGTCATAACTACCATACAAAGACTTGGTAGGGACGCTGTCCTGCATCAATTGTAGTCTCTTGATTTAGCTTCAAACACTGTCCATCATTTAGGTTCCTTCGCCAGCGATACCATCATCCTTATTCAATTCTATTTAAGTCTGCTACAAAACATACGCCTCCTTTAATATGTTCCAAACTATGTATCGGACTATCTGGTCGGCGGTCGTTCCCTGTTCCTGGAAACATCAGATCTTAGATACCATTCGAATATACGCTTAGTCCATCTTTGATCGGTCATTCAACATACAGTTCTATTTAAGGTTAATTCTTCTCCCCATAACATCTACAAGACTCATTCTTCTACTACAATTTTTTTGCCGCTAATATTAAGAAGCCAATACTGTCATTTTATTTAATTTAAACAATTATCACATTTCATAAGAGATATTTAATATCTCTCGCCTCAAAAGTGCAGTTTAATTGCTATACTTAATTAAAATTATTTAACTTCAACCGTTTGTGAAACGACACTACATCATTAGCACAATATCAAATTCCTACCACCAGTCATCTAATATGCTACTGCGTACTTAACTTAATTTAGTTTTTTAAAAAGTGGACATATGATATGAATTATTGAAAAAGATATTGGTGTGGAAAAACAACATATTACTCAACCAGAAGATCAAATTATCCAAAGAAAATATTCTAAAAATTATTGCATCAAATGGGTCAATCAGTGAAAGGGAATGTTGCTAATGGTTTGCCGGCTTCAAATCAGGTGACACCCGATCGAAGTACAAAGCTTGAAGAGATTGACCATCGGATTTCGATAATCAGGTATTTTTGGCAGCCGTGGAAGAGGACGAAAGCATGACAACCCACTTCGATCTGGTGTCACCTGATTTGAAGCCGACAAACCATTAGTGACATTCTTTTTGGCTGATTGTCCCCTTAGTAAAAAATAATGATAATAGTATGACAAACGTGAATACAATTTTCCACTCGCACTTTTGTCAACTAAACATAGAACAATATTTTTATGAAAAAAACAAACAGACGCCACTTTTTATAAGCCAAAATAAACCGCGGATAATTAGGCATCAACCAAATAATAAAGGAATAAAAGGACCTTTAATTTGTCAATTTCGCTTTTCATTCTTCTAATTCATCTTGCTATTCTCTTGTTTATTTTTAAATATGTGCATATAAATCGTACATATATCATAAAAATGTATATATAATTATAAAGCGTTGCTCAATGACAGTGTTAGAATTTCAAAATATGGCACAATTACAGGTTGATTTTTATAGTGTGTCTTTAAAATTAAATAAAACAACCACCAAATTAGTTGCCTTTAATCTATTTACTTTATGTGAAATAACAATCAATGGTATTAACACTGTCAATGCCAAAATCAGCCCAAAAATCGACCCCAAAACTAAGTTGTTTTTTTTTTGCACACTAGGAGGGAAGAATAGAAGAGAATATCTAAGATATTCCTATAAAATGTTAAACTAATAGTTTTAATTAATTAATTAATGATGTGTGCAAAAATGATACACGTGGCCGTTGGAGAGGAAAATCAGGAATATTTTTTTACAACGCCACGTGTATCAATTTTGATACATACCAAATACCCGTGTTTTGCAAACACCGTACAAAACAACAAGTGGATTACTTTAATATAAACATAATGTCAGTTAAAATGGAATATAATTTAAAAAGTAAGTATATAAAAATGTATGGTATATTTGTAGAACATTACAGATTTATTTTGAATATTAAAATTAAAAATTAAAATATATATATATATATATATATATATATATATATATATATATATATATATATATATATATATATATATATATATATATATATATATATATGAACACTTTTGTTGGTTTCTTGACCGTGGAGGAACCCCATCTATCCCTTCAACTGGATGACATATGTTTCGCCTCTCGAAGTTCAGACTCTTCAGGGCGCCGACGTATATCATACCATCAAGAATAGGGAGACTCCACTCACAGCCAACAACCCATGTTTTCGCCGACCTCCCGTCGGATGGAGTATATGGGACCCAACGGTTGGGTGTGTGATGATACCCAGCTACTGCTGTTTCGTTGGTCCAAAAAAATCTAACACTACATATATATATATATATATATATATATATATATATATATATATAACTTTGACTGTTTGATTTGTGTTACAGTGATTTCAAAGGCCAATAATAATTTAATCTTTAGAAGAAAAAGTAGAAATTATAAGATTAGTTGGTAATGGCACGCCAACTTTTCGTGAAGTAGCAAAAGAATTTTGCCAGAACGGAACATCAATAATTTTACAGTTTCTTGCATAAACCAATATTTTCATTAAAACGGAACTGCTAATAAACTTCCTAATTAGCATCTTTCTAGTGAATTTCGAACAGTTAACGTAGTTCTTGATTATTTTAATGAGAATCCACACTCAAGCGTTAGGGACGCTAGTAGAATTTTAAATATCCCTAAAAGCACTATCTGATTATGCTGGAAGAAAAATAACAGGAAACCTTTTAAACCAAAATTTCTTCAAATACTTGAAGTTGGTGACACTGAAAGAAGAATGGAATACTGTTTATGGTTACAAGGCATGTGCATATAAGATCTTACATTTCCAAAACATATTTTATACACAGATGAAGCCAAATTTATGACAAATTGTATCGTATTATCCCAAATTAGATTATGAGCTCAAGATAACCCACACTGGGTGATACATTATTTAACATTATTATTGAATCGTAGTTTTTTGATTGAAATTTGAATGCAGCTAGATTTCTTAAATTTTTGCAAAATGAGTTTGATGATGAAATTGATGCGTTGCCTGTTAGTTATCGGTACAATTTACACTTACAATTTGACGGTGCACCCATTCATCATGAAATGAACGTTAGTTATTAAGAAACAGTTTAAATAATAATTTTCCAAATCGTTGGATTGGGCGAAGCAGTCCTATAATTGGCCGTCGAGATTCTCGGACCTCAACCCTCTTGATTTTTTTCTCAATGGGACAATTAAACATAAGTTTTCCAGAAATGTATTGTCTGAAGCTTAGACGTCCTCTGTAGGGCACCATATAATCATCTATATAAATATGTTCTGCGTTTCGGTAACCTTGTCAAAAAAGAGTATTCACTCTTCCCCAATGCTTCTAATTTTATATAATATATCCGCACTAGGACAGTTTTCATTGTTTGAGAAAAGCACCATAGGCAGCAACAACTCAAATCTATTCCTAGACATATATTTGCAGACATATTTGTAGACATATATATATATATATATATATATATATATATATATATATATATATATATATATATATATATATATATATATAGAATAATTAAACCAATGTTGTCATTTCAACTGTCTGTTGAAAACTATTTGATAAGTCAGCTTTGTGGCCTAATAGATTTATTAGAGATGCCCATAATTATTTTCTGCTCTGCATAAATATTAATTTCGATTACCCACAAGTAGATTTATTGCATCTTGTGATATATCCATGGCTTCATCAAATATTAATTGGTGTTGTCAAGATTGATCAGTAGAGCCCCAAGTTGAAGAAACATCTGTAGAAGAAACGGATGTTGTATATAAAGTACTAGTACTTGAAGGCACATCCCTCAATGTTGAAGGCCCAGTAGTACTATTATCGTTATCTGATACATCATAGCCATCACAGCCACACATCATAGCCTCACTATGAATGCTAAGTAAAGCATCCATGAAAAACCTCTATGAAAAACCTCCATGAAAAACTCGTAAAATAACCTATTTGTTGACAATTACAAATTATTGTACCAGTGGTTCCATCTGTGTTTAAATTTGCAAATAAACAGCTATCTTACATTCCCAATAGGTCACCATTCAGTTCATGTAAACTAGTTTAGAATTGTACTCGGATCCAAGGACACAGTCAGCACGATCATCTCCCGTGTTCACATTTGATGCACATTGTACGTACCGAACTATTACATGTGTTCATATTTGAAACACATGACAGTCAAAGTATTAATGTTTGAAAATAATTTGTGACAAATGTTCTCCACGGCTACTTGTGACAAAGTGCATCTGACAATCCAATTTCCAACCACTTTTTCACCACTTTTGTCCGAGTTATGTTGGCTTCTAAAGCGTCAATAGTTCTGGTTTATTGGCAGAGACGAAAGATTTAACATAGCCCAAAAACATAACCTATAGGCCTTAAATCACTTGGCTGCCAATTGACAGATCTGTTCCTCGAAATAATTCTGTCACAGAATTGTTCTCTCAATGAATAGATTGTTGCTTTGGCTGTAGGACATGTGGAGCCGTCCTGTTGAAACCATATCTTTCCCAGATAAATCCATTCAAATTCGGAATTAAATAATCCACGTAGTCGAATAACAAAACCAAACTTCCTGCGAACGACGACGAATTGATAAAGTTGAATCTTCATCAGCATTGCAAACAACAGAGGCGATATTTTCTTCGGAATGCTCAGTTTTTTATTTTGTTTTGGTTTTAATATCGAGCAGCGTAAAATGCATTCGGAATGTTTCGATAATTCATCGAAAACATCTCTCGGTTGGGCGATTATGTTCGCCATAAAATTCACGAAGTGCTCTATAAGTTTCGCGCACATAACACCGATTTTCATAATAAATTTCGATAATTTGCAAACGTTACTCTGATGTTAAGCGTTTCATGATGATTTGCTAGACTATGGAGACACAGATTTACAGAGTTGCGCGTAAACTATCGGAAGTTCGAACACGCTAAAAAAATCACCCTTTATAACTACAAGTAATAATTTTGTAAGTTTAACTTTATTTATGTTCCTCGTGGCTGCGTAAAATGCATTCTTGATACTCAATTTTTGGGAAAAAATATATTTTCCGACGAACCGCACTTCTTGATGAAATGGGTTTGTGAACAATCAAAACTGCAGGCTTTGAGCCGATAAAAGTCCTCAAGTGATTCAGAAGTTGCTTGTTTATCTGCAGAAAGTCACTGATTGAAATTTTTGGACTGAAGAAGTAACCGAAGCTTATTTTTTTGGGGACGATGACAAAAATGCTAACTGAATATATTGGGTCTGAACTGATAAATATGGATATAAGCAATATTTTTTTTCAACAAGATGGTATGCTTTGTCACCTATCTTGCCTGACAATCGAAATATAGCAAGAAAAGCTTCATGAACGCGTTATTTCGCGAAATGGTAATGTGAAGTTATTTTTTGCGGGGTTATGTTAAATCTCTGGTTTACAGAAATATACTCCAAAGAATTCTTAACCATCGAAACATTCAGGTCAGTATTAAAACCATTGAAAATATACCCCACAATATGGGTGAAAAAGTAACCGCAAATGGGGTCTCCTGAATGCATCCCATCAGACGAAGCCGGGGCGAGCATTTGAAGAATATTATTTTCAAAACATAATTCCTTATTGGTTCTTCAAAATAAAATAAAATTTACGGGATTCTCACTTATAGTTATCGTTGTGTCTCATTTTAAGTTCTGACACTCTTATTGGACAACTCTCATTGATAGTTGATAATCTGTTTTTGCTTATAATAGTTTTATTAATAGAACAGCCTAATGGTGTTTTCCTCGATAAGTCCGTCATTTTGTTTAACAGCCCAGAGTTAATTAAGTTTTTCTACGGAAATGACAGCTATCTATTTTCCCTTTTTGTTAAAAGGATGACACTCTACAACGCCTTATCGCAAAAAAAGCGAAGCTATAGCCATACAACGTTAACGTTAATGAAATAATTGCGACAATACCGAAACGAACGCCCGAGAAAATCAAGTTTGGGAATTGTCCATTTTTGTCCGCCCGGTAAGTTTTCATGGGCAAATTAAGCTTTCAAGATGAAAATCTTCCTTCTTTATGTTTGCAAGGAACGTCGAGGGTTTTTCCATGATCGATAGTCGTTGAATTTTAACTGAAGTGTTGTTAAATATGGAGAATATTTTCTCAAAAAGATTCTTGAAAGGTCTGCAACTGATTTGAATGTAAAGTTAATGCATTATGATATAGAGTACCGGTCTTTTGAAAAATTCTTTGTTCGGCTTATTTTGAAGCAAAAGTTTTATTGATATTTGCGTATTTACTATTGATTTTTTCTAAAGCAGAAATATTTTTTCGACAATTTTTAATATATTTATCGGATACAGTGTAATTTGGGATTAACTCAGTGGTTCTAAATTAGAACCAAGTATCTTAACTATTAAAATAATCATTGATTGGCAAATAATTTATCTTGAATGTTGAGATTCAATTTCTTTGTCTACTATGTCTTTGGCTTCTCTGGAAATAGTGCAAGGTACTAAGCAATAATAATTTTCTTTTCTGCGATGCTTAATGAAAAGTTTTAATATATTTCGAAATCCCTCAAAAGATTTTCCAAGTAACTGAAATAATGTACGAGAAATCAATATATCGAAGTTTTTATACGGGAATTATCTTGAATGACTTCTATGGACTCAATCGGGATTTATAAAGCAATTTCTTTATTCGAGAGAACAGTAAAAGCTCATACAGTGCTATATCTGGTTAATATGGTACTTTTGGAATGATAGTTTTTTGATTTTGAGCGAAAAATTGGCAATTAATTATTGAGGTGGGTGATGCTGCGTTGTGATGCAGAAACTGAAATGAAATGAATTGTTTTGTCACAAACTGGACCTTTTTTGTCTACAATCTTTCTAACACTTCATCGCTGATTACCTCGTATAAGATTCTTCATTTTGTTATCGTCTAATTCAATGTAAATTTTGTACTCGGTAAATTTGTCTATTTTAAAAAATCGCCGACAAATATTCACTGCGTGAATGTTATGGTGTACATAATCGCTCAACCGAACTCCGAATTATCAATAAATTCCAAAGCCATTTCATGCTTCTAGATATTAAAACAAGAATAAGACAAAAAAATTGTGATTTGTGAAGAAAATATCGCCGGTGTTGCTGGTAGTGTTGATCAAGATACAAATGTATCAATAATTCCACGTTGGCAGGAAGTTTGACTTTGTTATTAGAGTACGTGGCTTATTTAACTCCGAATTGGTATTGATTTTGGAAGAGATGCAGTTCCAGCAGGAGCGCTCCACATGTTATACCGACAACGCAACAATCGATTTATTGAAGGAACAATTCGGTAAAAAAATTATTATTTCGAAGAAAGGGCTTGTTAATTGGCCACCAAGATGATGTGATTCAACGCCATTAGATTATTTTCGTTGGGGTTATAATAAATCTTTGGTCTATGCCGATAAACCAGCAACTATTCAAATAAACACTAAACAGGCCAACATAACTTGGACGTTACATGAAAAAGTGGTCGGAAATTGGATTGACATAATCATAAGTTGATATTGAGTATTTAAATCACTCTATATATATATATATATATATATATATATATATATATATATATATATATATATATATATATATATATATACAGGGTGTCCGGAAATAACGTCAAAATATTTTGAGAGGGGACTTTATGGATTGAAACATAAGAAAAGTTAATTTTAAACATACCCTAAAAATTGCTTCTTAAAGGGAGAACTATGAAGATGGTTTTTTCGCAATATTTCCGAAACGGTTTACACTCGTGAAGTTCGGTATGCTTCAATAAGTTGGAACGGAAAAACGTTTTTCTTGTCTTAATAATTGAATATTACAGTCAGGGGTGTCACATACAGGGGCGTCTCCTTGGTAAATGCTGCCATAACTTTTTGTTTAAATATCTTTTAATTTTTTAAATCAAATTTTTAAATTTCCAAAATTTTTGGATAAAAAAGGTCCTCTGATTTCATCTCGTTAAGGCCGTTTTGCAGAAAACTGACATTTTCTAAATCGATGCACGAATATCGAAATGCATCTTAATAATTTAGTAGGCGGCTGTCACTGTTAATCTTGTCTTTGACGTTTCGTAAAACTGGACCATTTACGCAATAAAGTCAATATTTGTCATTTTTAAACTGCAAAATGCCCGATTATTCCTTGGAAGAAATGACGAATATGCATGTTATGCACGGGAAGGCGAATGAGAATGCAGAGGCTTTTCACGGAACAGTACTTCATTGTACAGAAACGACGTTTACGTCAAACGTTATAAAAGATTATGCGAAAACAGATTTTTCATGCCTTCCAAAGATAACTGTGGACAAAGCCGGAGCACCAGAACTGTAGAAAATGAAGAACGAGTTTTAGAAAATGTAGCAAAAAACCCAGGAATAAGTGTCAGACGAATTGTTCAAGGAGGCATTCCTTAAAGTACCGTATGGGAAATTGTTAGAGAGCAAGCGCTCTCTCCATATCATTTGCAGAAAGTTCCAGCTTTAAAGCCTGCCACAAAGAATCCAGTTTTGCCAATGTTTAAGGGAGTAATTGCGTTTAAATGAAAATTTTGTACAGAATATGCTCTTTACAGAAGAAGCTATATTCACACGCAATCGAATTTTTAATTCTCGTAACACTCATGTGTGGGTGAAAGAAAATCCACATGAATTTTTCGAATCGGGGCATCAATACAAATTTTTTGTCGATATCTGGGCAGGGATACTAGAGAATTTTTTGGTTGGACCGTTTGTTCCTCCCAACTGTTTAAATGGGCAACAGTATTTGAACTTCTTGGAAAATCATTTGCTGCACCTAATGGAAGATGTACCATATCAGTTCAGATATGGCATGTTTTTTATACACGATGGGTCTCCGCCTCATTTCTCTGTAAATGTGAGAGCGGTTATATCCAGAACGATGGATAGGACGCGGTGGACCAGTGCATTGGCCACCACGTTCCTCAAATTTAAATCCTCTCGATTTCTTGCCGTGAGGATACTTGAAGGCATTGGTCTATGCTATCACAATTGGCACTGTAGAGGAATTGTAGCAAGGTGTATTTACTGCTTGTGATTATATCAAAAATTAGCCTGGTATTTTCGGCAGGGTAACATATTTTATGAAGAAAAGAATTAAAGGGTACATTGAGATGAATCAATATCACTTTCAACATCTGTTGTGAATATGTGGTAAATCCTTAATAGTAATTAGTCTTGTTATTCTTGACTACTAAATAAATATTTTTGTACAAGGGAGCCAACTTAATTATTTTGCATTTCGATATCCATGTAATCGTGCATCGATTTAGAAAAAGTCAGTTTTTTGGAAAACGGTCTATCCTAACAAAGTGAAATAAGAGGACCTTTTTTACCTACCTATTTAAATATTACAAACAAAGAAGTTATGGCAGCCAAGGAGACACCCTTATGTGACCGATATGCAATTATTAACACAAAACGTTTTACCATTCCAACTTATAGAAGTATATCGAATATCACGACTTTAGCATAAACCGTTTAGAAAAACATCTTCAGAGTTCCTCCTTTAAGGAGCTCTAGTCCCTTTAAGAAACAATTTTTGTGGTATGTTTTGTGGTTTTGTGGAGTCTAATCACCAACACTCAGACGCAGGTTGTTGTGCGTTCCATATGAGATTGTGGAACCAGACGCCCGGGGGTGTATAACTCCTGACTACTGTTGTCTCATTCGAGGTATTCCAAAGAAGTCAAAAAACTCCATGAATAAGCCATCCGACGAGAAGGCGGCGAAAATATGGGTTGTTTGATAGTGGAGAGGGATTCCCTATTCTTGAACGAGAGAGCATATGTCGGTACCCTAAGTCTAACCGCCAACAGACGAAACATGTGCCCTCCAATGTAAGGGTGTGGCTTCCTCCCAGTTAAGCAAGTAACCAATGCTCATATATATATATATATATATATAAACATTGTAGTCAATTTTCTGGATTCTGTTTCTGTTCACGATTTCTGTTTTCCTAAAAGTCTCGCATAGTATCAAACAATATCAACTTCTCTTGGTTTAAATAAATAAACAGTTAACAAAAATGTTTTTCGGAGCTCATATTTAATGTAGCGTTATTTGATTACATATATGTTTCTATGCTATACTGATGATTCCAGGTTTATCAATAGTCACGGATTGTTTACTGGAATCTCTCGGATTACTCTACCGTCGCAGACTGTAGAGTTCAGTTATTTTTAATTTATTTACTTGTTTGTTTTCCCTTGTCGCATTAATATTATCTAATGCGACAAGACTGAGCGAGCAAACTACTAAACAGATTTATATTTAGAATCGAAAACAATGAGAAAAGGAGTGTCGGCTGTTTTTAGACCGATTTGTAATTACATCAAACGTTCTCGCGATTTATTTCCACTTCTTCTGTATCTGTAAACACAATATATATATATATATATATATATATATATATATATATATATATATATATATATATATATATATATATATATATATATATATATATATATACATATATACATATATATATATATATATATATATATATATATATATATATATATATATATATATATATATATATATATATATATATATATATATATATATAGGATGGATCGCGGCCGTATCTTGAAAACTATTTATCCCACAGCTTTGGGGAAAAAAAAATGTACTAAAAATGATCATGAGAAATTCACCAAAAATATTTTTAAGCTTCTAAAACGACCGCAAGAGGGCGTGACGAGCTAAATATTTTTAAAAATCTTTTTTTGTGTGTATTTTCAAGTGTTAACCGAGTAAGAAAAATTCTCAGTTAAACAAACTTTGTTTTATGACATTTTGTCGTAATTTCACGAATAGAGGGAGCGGGGGGCAGTTTTACCTATTGAGATAAAAAGTCGTCTAATGTACGTTTGCCTTAACCGATTTTCCTCAATTTGGATTCATTTAAAAGGCAATTGCTGGGACAATCAGATAATCTGGGAGATAAATTATTTAGTTTATAAATGAAACCGCGGGGTGGCGTTACATTCAACAATAGTTTTTTTGAGGTTTTGTTCAGTTTTTTCAAATGGAATGGTACAGCTTTTACTACATGGCAAGAAAGGTAATTTAAAGAGGAATCGTCCAGTGAAAACCCGAAATCGATATCTCTGACATGTCAAGAGATGTTTCGATTTTTCTGAAAAAAATCAGTTAGTTTAAATTTTTACCGTAATATTAAGTTAAAAATTGGTCTTAATATTTAGGTCGCAATCGCAACCGCAACAATTTTATTTAAAAAATAAAATTATCTATTCAGTATCAATCATCATAAATGTTCTAATCCTGACATTGATAATATTTTCTAATTTAATTACATAAGCGGAATGCCTTCCCCCAATTGTTGCATCTTCTCTTTTGTGATGCCTAAATACTACTTGACAGAATATTGAAATCAGTCATTAATAAATATACCTACTCTTTCTTTTAAACTAAATGAATGGATGAATGAAATTATGCGTTTTCGGGTTTCCAAATAAACGCATGCAATCCTTAGGTACATTACACAAAGAGAGTAAGAAGGGAACCATGGAAACAAACAAAAACAGTCAAATTAACTTGTCAGTTTTGAAATGCATTACATTTTCAACATTGCATTTATTTATTATTAATAATTATTATAATAATATCTAACAATGCCTTTTACGAATAACGGGGCCTTTAAACACGCTCCAAATTAATATGGCACGAAGAATTTGGACCAGTCCTAAGCCTGGGTAAAGTGTGAAGGAAGGCAAACATTAGGTTAATATTTTTTTAACTTAATGCAGGTAGTATTGAAATAATAACTGATTTTTTCAGAAAAATGGAAATATCTCTTGACATGTCAGAGATATCGATTTCGGGTTTTCACTGGATGATTCCTCTTTAAATTACATTTCTTGTCATGTAGTAAAAGCTGTACCATTCCATTTGAAAAAACTGAACAAAACTTCAAAAAAACTATTGTTGAATGTAACGCCACCTCGCGGTTTCATTTATAAACTAAATAATTTATCTCCCAGATTATCTGATTGTCCGAGCAATTACCTTTTAAATGAATCCAAATTGAGGAAAATCGGTTAAGGCAAACGGACATTAGACGACTTTATATCTCAATAAGTAAAACTCCCCCTCCCCCCCCCACTCCTCTATTCGTGAAATTACCACAAAATGTCATATAACAAAGTTGTAGGAGACAGTTTGCTAATTATAGCTCAGAATTTTTCTTACTCGGTTAACGCTTGAAAATACACAAAAAAATATTTTTAAAAATGTTTAGCTCGTCACGCCCTCTTGCGGTCGTTTTAGAAGTTTAAAAATATTTTTGGTGAATTTCTCATGATCATTTTTAGTACAATTTTTTTTCCCCCAAAGCTGTGAGATAAATAGTTTTCAAAATACGGCCGCGATCCATCCTTAATGGGACACCTGGTATATATAATATATATAGGCAGGGAGGATTTCAATGGAGGGGGATACCGTCCGGGAGGTGGAGTGGCTTGTAAGATGTTGCTGTCATATATCTCAGCTCTCTAGCTCAACATGGTGTTTAAAAGCAAACTCCCACTTCCCACTCCCACTGAAAAGAAAAGTCTTCGATTAGTGCGTTCTGCCCGTTATAACATACGGAAGTGAAACCTGGGCACTCACATCGCAATCAATTCAAACACTTCGAGTAGCACAGAGGGAAATGGACAGATGTATGCTTGACATTATAAGACGAGACAGAAAGCCCTGCACATGGATCTGGAAACAAATGAAACTGACTGATATCATTGGAAGAGTTAAGCAATTGAAATGGAGGTTATATAGGGAGGCGATTGGAGGAAAAATCGACCAAGGCAATCCTGGAATCGATACCGCTTGATCGCAAATGTCCACGAAAAAGACCGAAAGCAGGAGGAAATGATGACATCGTTAAGTATATTAGAGCCCAGGACCGTAAAAGTTGAAAACATGTTGAGGAGGCCTTTATCATACAGTGCCACTTTAATGTAAAGGATGGGTGGGGCTTCCTCCCAGTCAAGCAACTAACCAATGCTCAATATGGTGGGGACGCAGGTTGTTGTGCGTTCTACATGAGATTGTGGAACCCAACGTTCGGGGGTTATAACTCCTGACTACTGTTGTCTCATTGGATGCAGTCCAAAGAAGTGAAAAAACTCGATATATATATATATATATATATATATATATATATATATATATATATATATATATATATATATATATATATATATATATATATATATATGTATGTATATAAAACAAATAGAAGATATAAAACAACATACACCCGTAGAAATAAACGTTTCTCAGAAAGTTGATAATATCTGGACTGCACTGGAGATCGAGAAAAAGTTGAAGTATAAGAGTTATACAACTAAATAGGCTGCATAATTTAACATTAATTTTATTTATACAGCGGGTCTCACAGTTAATAGTTTCTTTGTATTGCACACAATGGTAGACATATTGAACATTTAATTACATGATTGTAGTGGCTTCTTTATAAATGTTTGTACTTAAACTATCGTAAAAGTAAATAAATATTTAGGTCGTTTTGTTTACTATAAGTTTTGTTACCCTATAATATTTGTTTTCTAATCAATTATTAAAATATGTGATGACCTAAATTTTTAATATACCATGACTTGTCATAAATTATTCATTCATATAACAATAAGATAAATCCTAAGGTGTATTCCATTAAAAACGAAATATTAATAATAAAAATGTAAAAATCTCGGAAATTAAGGCAGATAAAGTATAAAACAGAGTATTAAACACAGTAATAAACAGAGTATAAAACATATTTAACAATGATAGAAATATTTTTTCTTAGGAATATTGTAAAATGAAAAAATATTGCATTAAAAAAAACTGAAACAGTTTTGAATTTTATTCATTTATCTCAGTTATCCTCGACACTCTGTATAACGTAGACATATTTTACATTAAAAGTTAAGTCATAGTTTCACTAAAATACCTACCAAAACTGATAATCCTCTGTCAAAAAATAAATGATATATGGCACTACAAAATAGTTTTCTCTTGGCAAAATTTTTTTTTTGCCATAATGAAAATTTTTTTCGGTATTATTAAAAGAAATTCGAAAAAAACGGATTTTCGGCCCACATTGTTCACGATACCTTAAGACGTGCTGCGAAAAGAGAGGAAGGTGTGACCTTTTCTCTTAAGCACAATTATTCTGGAACAATCCTTTTAATTTTCACCCCTAAATATAGGTATACTAAAAGTTACTTATTAGTATGCTATACTACCCTTAAATATAGGCTTAAAAAAGACTCGGGGTCTCTGGCAGAATGCATTAACTTTGCATTGCAATCACTTGGATTTCTCTCCATATTTAATTACCCTTCAGTTAAAATTTAACGTCTATCGATCATGAATATATTGTCAAAGCTACTAGTAAAAATAAGGAAGGAGGATTTATAATGTTAAAAGTTTAATTAACCTATGAAATGTTACTGCCAAAATAAAATTGGACAATCTCCCGGCTTGATTCTGTAGGGTGTTGTCGTATTGCCGTTCTTATGTTATTGGCGTTAATGCTGGGTGGGTAGTAAAACCGTTATTTGTTTGATGTAAGATATCGTGGAATGTCAACTTTTTAACCAAAAGGGAAAAAATAAAGTATCATTACTACTGAGAGAATTAATTTACTTTGCGTTGTTTATAAATCCTTAAATGAAATTAATTAACCCATCAAATCAAAAAGTTAAATATAGAGTAGTTTTTTAAGAAATTAGTTGTTAAATAAAAGTATTTGAGTTATAAAAAGTAGTGATTTCTGTTTTAACACATAGATAACTTTGGTTAGATTTTTATGTGTAACGGGTAAGGCAAGTATCATGCTGCCATTTTAATTATTTATAACTTTATTAAAATATTTTATATTAACTTTATTATTATAAAAGAAACTAAGCAGATTTTTTTTACAATTTTCTTGTTTTTAGATTTTGCGTTGATTAATTTTTTAATATTATTTTTATCAAATGTGGGCAGCTATTCAACTTTGTTTCCTTTTTGACATAACATATTTTACGTAACTTTTGTCAACATATCTGTTGTTAATGCAGCGATTTCAGCAAAGAGGTTGCCCTTGTATTGGTATGTGGTTTGGAACTTATTTATGTAAACCTTCCTCTCAAAAAATTTCCATAAAAAATAATTCTGAGCCCTAAAATTAATTTTGCATGAAAATTGTCAATTTAATGGAAGTGCTTTATGATGGTTAATTCTAATCGCTTATTAATGTCTATGGGTAATGCCTCTAGGCAACAGAGCTTGAATAATTCGAATCTTATACAGAAACGTGTACAAGCCACTTTCCAAAATTTAACGCAAACTATGTGGAGAAATTTTCAATTCTTCACCACGTCGTCGAATCGACGTTTCCGTAGAATCATCCACACTTTACCCCACACGCGCAGTATTTTCAGTGCTTCACATTGTTCTTGGACCTCTTATGCGACTTTGGACCCAAATGTTCCGAATTCTTGAAACTGCTTAAATAAAGGATAAATTGTCGTTTTATGAGGCGCCGCACGATTGCGATATGTGCCTAAATTCACGTTGTGTTACAATAATCCTTTTTTTTTTATAAAAATATAACTGCATTCTTTAAGCATGTATTTATCCATAATAAAACTTGCACGTATGCACTACACAATAACCAAACTCAAACTGTCACAAATATCACTATAAAACAATTGCGTCAAAATAAAATGGTGTAATGGGTGAGTGATACTTACTCCAACCTTTATATAGATATTCAAAATATTGACTTTGTGTTATTGTTTGGTAGCTGGCGATTGAGTTGTAAATAAAAAAAAACGATGTTTTAATATATTGGTAAATACCTAATTGTGGTTGTTTCACATTTTTTTAAATTCGTTCTGTTGACATTTCTGTTTGAAACAAACCAAACCAAACGAGACTCGCTGGAAAATTTAAAACATTGGTACGTGATAATCACCTGTATCTCAGGTTTAAAAAATGTTTTTAATGTTAATTACAATAAAACAAGTCCATGTTTTCTGCACCATATTAGTTAAAAGATATGTTTTTAATATGACTAATAATTTCTACCACTTTTACTTATGTTTATTTAGGTTTATAAAGGCTGCCGATAAATATTTTTGCATATATATATATATATATATATATATATATATATATATATATATATATATATATATATATATATATATATATATATATATATATATATATATATACAGGGTGTCCCATAACTTATCCGCCGTAGAGCAACTGGTAAGTAGAGATCAAACTAAGCGGACTTAGTCAATAAATGTGTTGGAAAATATTAGTTGTTAAAAAGATATAGGGTGTTGAAAGTGAAACAAAATTTTCGAAAAATTGGGATAATTTAAAAACGGTTGTAGATACCAGGATCTAAATCAGGATAGCTGGGTTTTCAAACGTGACAAATTCGAATTTGGTACTAGCTTGAGTCTAGTTCCTAGATGGCGCTTGCTAGCTATTTTCTGAGGAATTAACTCACTCATATTTTTTACCCTATAAAGCTACGAACATTTTAACTTCAAAATAGAGAACAGTCATAATTTCCACGTAAAATAGATATCCTTGGTCAATATCCATATCTCACGCCGTTTGCTATATATTCGTGTTCGAATATTTCATTGCATATCCTGTCGATGGCTGGTCGCCATCACGTCGGTTCATCCAATATTATGGGAAGAATGCATCGCGTAGTTTCGACTCCTGCGAACATTCACCCAAGGATGGCTGAAGTTGCATTGAGGTTGCAACCCGCCATCAACATGGCCAATTGACTTGGACTGCTCTGATCGTTTCTAGTCGCCTTGCGTTAGACTCGAGCACAGCTGATGATGGCGGTGAGACCAGAAATCGATCCTGAGAAAGACTTATTTCGACGCAATGACGATGGCTGATTTGAAACGAATAGATGTACCTGGAGTACGGATGGACGATTTCTGTTATTTTAATATCTCTCTCCACGGGCCCATTACGGTTTCTTTTATATATATATATATATATATATATATATATATATATATATATATATATATATATATATATATATATATATATATATATATATATATATATATATACAGATATATATATATATATATATATATATATATATATATATATATATATATATATATATATATATGCACAGGGTGATTCGCGGTAAACCGGTATATCAGGCGTTTTCGGAGAACTACAGTAAGTAAAGTAGAGAGTAAAGATTTGAGGCTTTAGATGCTTATGTAAATAAATTTGAGCTCTCCATTTAAAATATTTTCTGCACTGTGGTGTTGCCAAATCTACCTGTAGCTAATACCAACTTTGGGTTTTAAAGAGAATACCGTTTATGATTTCATTTTGAAACCAAAAGAAAAGTAATTAATGCAAATATATCGTTTATTTTTGCAGTGGGCCATGGCCGGCTAGGGTGACATTACTTCTAAACAAATATTATGAAAATGTATGTATTTGACATTATTAGTTTGATAATTCATTATTAACGTGTTTAAGTAAGTAATTGTTTCACTATAGAATGGAAGAAACTTACTATTCGAATGCAGTGATCATGAAATTATTTATTTTATTCTTATAGTGTGATCAAAATTATCAACCGCACCTGCTGACAGTTTAACACAATGTATCTTAATATATCACAAACAGATAAAAGAAAATTTGGACAGACCCAAACATATTTTATAAATTGTGGTTTTTCGAAGGCACCGCGGAATTTGATCAAGCCAGTAACATCTGAGGAGGATAATGAGATTAACATTCTGGCTTATTTCCATGCGTATCCATAATCTTCTATTAGAAAAGCAGAAGACGAGCTGAAGACGAAAAACACACGGCATGCGCCCTTACAAATTTTTTAAAGCTTAGTTTTTCAAGCCAGACAACTTTGACTGTCCTCAAAGAAGTAGAATTTTGTGAATATTTATTAGTTCGTTTTCAGGAAGATCCACATTTTTTACAAAAAAAAATCTGGATAGATTAGTTAATAAAAATCCTCATTTTACCGGGGATACCAAGATACATTTACTTTTAATGTTTTTTGATTAATATGGATAAACAAATTTGAAACTTTATTTACTATGAACCGTTAACTTCACGAAAGTATCTAGAACTAGTAACAATAGTAGTGGAGGATTTACCAGAAAACCCTCCACTGGCAGTGTATCGAAGCAGCTGGTACCAGCTTGATGGTGCTCCGGCACATTATACAGAAGAAGTAAGCAGGCAGCTCTATGAACTATTTCAAGACAGGTGGTTTAGACGTTTGGATCCGTTGAATTGGCCGTCGAGATCACCCGATTTAACTCCTCTTGATTTCTATCTTTGGGGCACTGTAAAATATATTATCTACAAAACGCTAGTAAACACCAGAGGGGAGTTAAAACATCGGGTAAATCAAGCATTCGCAACCTTAGATCCTATTGAGAAAGGAAGAGCCGTCTCGAAAGGGGTCCATATTAGAATGTTGAAGTGTTTCGAACATGCTATATTTTTTTTTTGCTTAGTATTATGTTTCTAATTTTAATTTTGTTTTATTGTTTACTAAAATAAAATAAACCTTTATCTTTGCTTTAATTGCATTATTTTGGTTTTTTGTGTGTAAATCGAAAACCGTTAAAAATAAGTATATCATCACCTAACCATCACTTTTATGAATTTTTAAGTTCTAACAAAAGGGCATATTGTCATAAAACACCCCATTAAGGAACTGTATTCAAAAATGCAGGTATGCTATGCTGGTTGTAATACAATATATTCTTATTCAGGGATGTTTGTTGCCAAATTTCTTAAAATATATTTTTTATTTCCGAAACGGCTCAAGATAGGTATAGCATATGTTACATAAAAAATTTCAAAATGCTTCACGGAATCTAGAAATGTAATAACACATAGGGTATTCTATTTAAAAAAAACGAAGTTGGAATCAACTTTGAGTTCATGTTCATTTACCCAAAATTTAAAATCATTACCCCAAGTAGTTCTCCATAAATGTCTAATGTACCATCCACCGTGAATCACCCTGTATATCATTTTTATTGCTCTTTATATACCTCTTTTCAATATTCAACCAAGGAAGCCAGAAATATAGAACGTTGACATGAAGTAGTTTGGAAAGTATGCGAACGGAATAAGTTTCCATAAATCACGATTCTTCTGTAAAGAAAAATACGAAGAAGAAGATTATCGACAGAAAAATAAACGTTATGTAAATGTTCCTTTTGCTTAAATAATAAAATGTTATCGCTAGAGTTTAGATCTGGAGAATAGATAATTTAATATAAAGCATATTGATAACTAGTAGTGATAATTCAGTATTTATTTTACCTTGAAGAAAAATCATGACATTTTGATTTGAAAATAACGTCACATATCTGCGTGAGGTTCCAATATTTTGATGACAATCAATTAACATTACCATTTTACGAAACAATACGTGCAGTAAACATTTCTTGTGATAAATGGATTGCCTGGTGAGATGTGTCGCATAGTCTTGTTGAAAGAGAACATTGTTTATATTTATATTTATCAGTTTGCGACAAATATATTTTGTTAGCAGTTTATTCCTATAAAGTTCCAAATATTGACTTTCTGAGGGTAAAGAAGTTACTCTTGAATCACTTTAAAATTTTCATCGACCGAAATCCTGCAGTTAAGGTTGTCGTGTCCACAAACCTATTAAGCCAGAAGTGTGCTTCGCAGGAAAAAGGAATTTTCCCCTTCCCGATCGCCTTCCAACTTTCAATACCTATGCGCTGTCGAATCATGTATTTTTCCATAGTAAATTGATACAATGTACTGAACAGCAGTTTATGTGACATTTACATTTCACACACAATTGCGGATATTACGTTTTAATTTTCTGCTACCCTAATTGGAAAACTCTTTTTCTACTCAAAACCTTTTAGGAGAAAATTATAAAAAATGGTATGTTTGATATATTTTTTTTTAGATAATACTTTAAAGGGTTACTATATTTGATATATCAATATGATGTCAAAAGACATCGGTATTTTTAGGAAAAAATACATTTTTCCTTCCTATCAGTCATTTATTCCCAGCAGCAATTATATCTTTAGTGACCGAAAAGTAAATCTCAACTTCAGTTTATATAATTAAATGTTATCGCTAGAGGTTAGATCTAGAGAATAGGGATGCCACTGAACAATTTGAAAATCTGGTTTGTATAGGTAGGATAGGATGTTTTTAGTTGGTGTTTCAACATCATTTTACACCGTCTTTTCTCTTTTAGAGCTTGACAAACTTTCAGTTTAACATCGCCATAATATTTACTTATGATTGTATTTCTACATGGTAAAAAATTAAATAGACAAAATTGTCGCCATTATATTTGATAAAAACTTCACCAGTCGAACAACTGACCCGAAATTTTAAACGATACGAACACTCTCAAAAAGATCATGTAGAATCAGATATGCAATTACAAAACAATTTCTTATGAGTGAAGCCAGGCCTAAACACAAATAACTTTGACTTTAGGATTTGATACCTATGTGCATTCGTAGCTTTATAATCATATTAATTTTTGTTTCAGATGATCAAAATGATGATAACAGTTGTTTCCGTGTTCACCCTTTGTTGGTTACCTTACAATATGTTTCTGGTAAGTTCCTTAATACATTAAAGTTTTGACTAGTGACAGAATTGTTTTAAAATTTTATATAATTTATCAAGTGCTATAGTCAAAAGGTAATCAATCTCTAGCCATGTTAACACATTTGTTTCGTTTTATAATAAAGGATATACGAGCGTCAGATTATGTTAGCGTCCGTGATATATTTTTTGATATATGATGCTACTCAAAAAGGGAAATGTTTATGTTGTGTAATAAAAACAAACGACGGTTGAGTTTTACTAACCCATATTTGAGTGTCACTTAACGTTGTGCCTGATATGAAAGCATCTGACTCTGGAATATATAAAGCCAGATATTAGATATATTATACGAACGCTACTTTATATATTTTATTGGGTGTAGCGAATATTAATATATATTTTTTCATACTTCTGTAATGTTTGTTTTTTATTCATAATTAATATTACAATGACTCTATTGAACAGCAGTTTCTTGCCATCTAATGGGCAAGAGATAGTTTTTTTGGATTTATATATTAACCAATCTAAAAACACTATTAGAGGAGGGTTCGATACTACCATGCCCTTAAGGGGTTATAGCTATAATATTCTACTGGTACTAAACAGGGCCACTGAAACTTGATTACTTGGTAAGATTAATATAAGACAGTTTATCTGGCAATTAACTTCTAATACAATCTTTAATTCTTACAGCATTCATGGGAAATGCAGAAAGTAAAAAAAATCTTGAAAGAGCAACATTATCAAACTTGTATGAGGATAGCGTGCCTCGGTTTGATAATGCCGTGCGTTATAAATAATAGCCGATATACGAGTTAATCAATATTTATCTCTGAATAAAAACGTTATTATTATTATTAATTTTAACTGAAGTCGCAAATGAAATTTTCAGCAGTGTCTTCGTCACTGCATTCTTTAGGGATCCAGTTGGAACAACTGCAACGAGGAAACCAAACTTTGTTGTACTGGCCGAATTCTCCACATATAGTGAAAATGTCATTAACAGTATCAGTATTATCATTTTCTTTGTCTGTGTCCATGTCATCATGATCGTTGTCACTGCTGAAAATTAACACACTTCTCTTGATAGTTTTTTATTTACTACGGTTTTTCCTTTTTTTGATTATTGTTGTCTTTATTCTCTTTTAAACATGTATTTCCCTCATTGTCTTCTAATTCTGCCTTTCGGGAATTGACAGTCAATATTTCTGAGAGTTGTTTCTTAGAACGTCTTTTATTTTTTTCAATTTTTTGAGGCACTGGACTTAGGCTGCTTTTAAGCTGTATTTCAATGAATCTATGAAAATACGTCACTCGGAAGCTATATGTTCCATATTAAACTCATTCATTAAACCATCAATATCATAACAGACACATAGTAATCATTTCATTATATAAAAACTTGAAAATGTTACATTCCCTTTTCGGTAAAGTCAAACACTTGCATTTTAATCTAACACTGTGGAAGTCTGGAATCAAATCATTCCGATTTTTGTTTTGACAATCCCAGGTTACGTACCAAATCATTTAATTAATTCTGAGTTATTAAGTGAGGTTCAGTGGTAGTTGTTAAAAGTGTTGGGTCACAATCAAAATTGGTGGATGGTGGATCAGATCCTGATAAAAAATTAAAATTACCGAGAAACATGTTGTCCAGCTTTAAAGGCGCAATCGGTACTGGTAGTTCCTGGTTATGAGGAACTGGCCTAAGTGCAGAAGGCAAATTTGGATACTGAATTTTTTCACTTTTATTTTTTAAAATTCCTTCTATTTTAGAAAATCAAAAGTACAAATAATCACGTACATGGTTAATAGATTATCTCCACATCATAGGAACAGCAAACAGCATAGAATTTTTCTTGCAATGCATTTACAGCACTAAATTTACCTGACAACTCACTCAACAAACTTGAGGAGCACAATTTTTATATTGAACTTCAATTTGGCATTTAAAATATAAAAGATAGCGTTTTTTGACTTCCTCGGATATAGATTGTGAATTTAACATAAACTGTCCGCATGTTTAACAAAACTTATCCGCCGGATTTTTATAAAATTGACAAGTAGAACTTGTTATTTTATATAAAGTCGACTTACCGTATACACTTGACTGCACTGTAAACGAGACAGAAACAAACTAAACTATAGAAAACAATTATACTGGTATATACGGTATATCACGGTATACGTTAACTCACTACTATCAGTATGATTCTGAGCATGAAAGCATTATTGTTATGTCACGAATTTTTCGCTTTAGACTAATTGATAGTCTGGGATTTGTCTGGCGGTTTTTCATATATGGTAATACTAAATCCAGAATTAGCTGTTTTATATACTGGCGACGTTTTATCGGAACTTACCGGATTTTTATAAAATCGACAAGTAGAACTTGTTATTTTATATAAAGTCGACTTACCGTAAACACTTGACTGTACTGTAAACCAGGCAGAAACAAACTAAACTATAGAAAACAATTATACTGCCCTTAAGGTTCGTAGAATACTGTGGAAATACCTCCGCTACGTCAGGTACAAATATTTCAATGGGCGCATGCGATGAAGGAGAAGGGGGTTCTTGAAAATGAGACGTGCTAGGTTTTTTTTCTGATAAGGTGTTTTAATAATTATATAAATGAAACTCAAAAAAGCATTCTCATAAATGTTACAAAAACTATTCCGATCTGTATACTCACTATTTTCGGTGATATATTAATTTCTAAGTTAAAATATTATGCGTATAAAAAGTAGGCAATTAAATTTTTAGATTACTTACCACAAGTGTCAAACAAATTCCTAAAATAAAATATTCCCGGGTGATAAATGAAAGTTATCTAAAAGGCAACCACATATATACATATATATATATATATATATATATATATATATATATATATATATATATATATATATATATACATATATATATATATATATATATATATACTATATATGCATATATATATATATATATATATATATATATATATATATATATATATATATATATATATATATATATATATATATATCATCATCATCATCATCATCATCAGCCCGTATCGATCCACTGCAGGATGAAGGCCTCTTCAGCATGCTTCCAACCTTCACGGTCCTGGGCTTTCCTCTGCCACTCGGGTCCAATATACTTAACGATGTCATCAGTCCATCGTGCTTTCGGTCTTCTTCGCGGACGTTTGCGATCAAGCGGTATCCACTCCAGGATTGCCTTGGTCCATCTGTCGTCCCATCGCCTCGCTATATGGCCTGCCCATCTCCATTTCAACTGTTTTACTCTTCCAATGATGTCACAGACTTTTGTTTGTTCCCTGATCCATGCGCAGGACTTTCTGTCTCGTCTTGTAATGCCAAGCATACATCTTTCCATTCCCCTCTGTGCCACCCGAAGTTTTTGAATTGATTGCGATGTGAGTGTCCAGGTTTCACTTCCGTATGTCATAACGGGTAGAACGCATATATATATATATGCATATATAGTATATATATATATATATATATATATATATATATATATATATATATATATATATATATATATATCTATATATATGCATATATATAGCATATATATATATATATATATATATATATATATATATATATATATATATATATATATATATATATATATACTATATATGCATATATATATATATATATATATATATATATATATATATATATATATATATATATATATATATATATATATATATATATATATATCATCTGTGATTCTCCTTGTGATACAACCCATATGTGATATAGTAACCTACGACCCATTTTATATTTACACTTTATACATTTTATACTTACACTTTATACATAGTTAGCTTATATACATATCTAATCCTTATTTTCCATGAGTAATAGACTCATAATTTGATTTTATGGTCGCTAAATGATCTCGATATCGATGCGACCTAAACTACTAAAATTCTCTCTCTCTCTCTCTTAATATCTCATTAGTTGCAAGGAATTTACTAGCCCAATTAAAATGCAGTTATTTAATTATTTATGTGTTGTCATCAAATTTTTAATATTACGACATTACATAATTACCAAAAGAGCTTTTAGCACTTAATTTTCTTTGCGTAAATATAACAGAAGCACAAATCATTTTTTCCTACTACTACTTGTAGAAGGAATAGTATCACACAGCAACACTGATTAATGAACCAGACTTCTCTTGGCGAGTGCGAAGCTGTTTTACTAGATAAAGAGATACGCAGAAGAATTACGTTATTAGATGCAATAGAAAGAGTAGCTACTCTTAAGTTAATATGTACATATAGAATATAGTTCCCGACGTAATGCTAATGCTGCTTATGCAATAAGAAGACACCCTTCAAAAAGCTAGTATGATATGTTTAGATGCATTCCTTCCAACTGGATGGAAGCTGCACAAAATAGTGAGCTATGGAATCACTCAATATGCAGTGGACTTTAGAGGCTGAGTGTTGAAATGATAGTCATTGTATATAATTGTAGTATATAATTGTTTGGCCAATAATATTTTTTGTTACATCATACATGCACAACTCGTTATCTACAACTCATCTACACGTCAAGGTATCAATTCAATGAGGAGTCTATTTGCTTTTGACATATAAAGAGTGATTTTTAAGTCTGTCCGAACTTTCGATAGGGGTCGCTGTCAAACAAACTGCGATTTTGCTCGCAAGTATCGCCATTCGCAGGAAATTAGGCTTTGATATTCGACTATCATTTAATTTCGAGTATCATTTAATTTCGAATTTAATAGGTATTGATCTGGAGGAGATATGGTTCCCACAGGACGGCCTCCCATGTCATACAACCAATGCAATAAACGATTTATTGAGGGAATAATTATGAGAAAATCTTTTCAGGTAACGAAGCTGTCAATAGGGCACTAAGGTAATGTGATTTCGCGCTTTTAGATTATTTTCTTCGGGGTTATCGGGTCTATGCCGATAAACCAACTACTACTGACGCCTTGGAAGCCAACATCTCGGACAATTGCGGACATAAATTCCAATTGCTTGAAAATGTGGTGGGAAATTATTCAAAGTTGCCATTGAATTTCACATTAAGTAAATGTTTATTTTATTTGAATTTAAAGTTCGGACGTACTGAAAATCACCCTATAGCACACTACCATACCTAAAGTTCATGTATTAATTCTTTTAAAGTTCGTGGGGGCTGCGGAAAATATCTTACCCTGCACCCTATCATATCCCAAGCGAAACGTTGAGGGATATGGCTGATCAATGCATCAGTTTAACATGGGAATATCCAAAAAGTTGAAATAAACTATAGCAACGTGAATTCTAACAGTCAGTTTGGATATGGAAAACATAAAACTCAACTAGTTGCTGAAAGTTTCATTACCCAATTATATTATTTTTCTTCACGTCACTTGCATTTATTTTCATTAGCCGTCATATCTTACTAACCAGAATCGGGATATGTTGTCGTTCTCTACACAACTGCATATTTCTTTACCAATTCTTATTTTTTTACGCCCTGCTAAATGTGACAGAAACATTTTAATCACATTTTGGACATCCCTTTTGATACCATGAATATATTTATCATTAAATGCTTTACAGACATATGTATCAACATATTCAAATATATTTAAGTTTAATAAACATTTTCGTTCAAATTTTTAACTACGTGTAAAAAAAAACCTTAAGGATGCCATAGAAGCAAGGTACGAAGTCGGTATTTCCATTAGATGCGTTCAAATTATTCTATCTTTCCTATATAAAAGTGCACTGTTGAAGAAGCCTTTATTAAATGAACGTATCGATGGATTGAGTGAAATTAAAAGTGTCTCTCAGATAAAAAATGCATTACTAGAAAGATGAATAGGAAGCACAGCTAAATCACTCAACTATATCGATTGAATTGTAATATATATATTCCAACAAAATGAATGTGTTTCTCCTAAAGAAATCATAAATAGAAATGCCTATTGTTTATTTATATGTGATTTTTAAAACGGTTTTGTTTCTATATAGATATTTATATTGATAGTGCTTATAAAATAAGTAGTGTTTATGTATTTACAATGAATATTTGAAAAAACTTGCAAAGTAAACAAAAAATATCCATAATTTTGGTATACATTAATACTTGTTTTGCACATTCAATTACAGTTATATTAACCTTCGTTTGTACTTAATGGTATATACAATTGATTTAATATTTTAACAATTTTCTCCTCAAATATGACTTATCGTTTAAGAGGCCTTCTCTTAACACTATTGAATCGTAGTTATTATTGACGGTGTAGTTTTGTTTTCAAGTTTTTGAAGTAGTTTATTATTAGATCAATTTGATATATTTTCAGTTACTGCCAATATTATCAACACTAAATCTGAGATCATATATCTTAACTTAGTTTGACATACTTAGGAGTAACTAAGTAGATTTTATTGGTAAATTAGACGAATATTAACCTATATATATATATATATATATATATATATATATATATATATATATATATATATATATATATATATATATATAGATCTATATATATATATATATAGATATATATAGAATTATAGAATATATAGAATATCTCGTCTAATTTACCAATAACTAGTCAGTAGGTTATCGGCATAGACCCGATAACCCCGAAGAAAATAATCTAAAAGCGCGAAATCACATTACCTTAGTGCCCTATTGACAGCTTCGTTACCTGAAAAGTTTTTGTCACAATTATTCCCTCAATAAATCGTTTATTGCGTTGGTTGTATGACATGTGAGGCCGTCCTGTGGGAACCATATCTCCTCCAGATCAATACCTATTAAATTCGAAATTAAATGATCCTCGAAATTAAATGATAGTCGAATATCAAAGCCTAATTTCCTGCGAATGGCGATACTTGCGAGCAAAATCGCAGTTTGTTTGACAGCGACCCCTATCGAAAGTTCGGGCAGACTTAAAAATCACTCTTTATATGTCAAAAGCAAATAGACTCCTCATTGAATTGATACCTTGACGTGTAGATGAGTGTGTAGATAACGAGTTGTGCATGTATGATGTAACGAAAAATATTATTGGCCAAACAATTATATACTACAATTATATACAATGACTATCATTTCAACACTCAGCCTCTAAAGTCCACTGCATATTGAGTGATTCCATAGCTTACTATTTTGTGCAGCTTCCATCCAGTTGGAAGGAATGCATTTAAACATATCATACTAGCTTTTTGAAGGGTGTCTTCTTATTGCATAAGCAGCATTAGCATTACGTCGCGAACTATATTCTATATGTACATATTAACTTAAGAGTAGCTACTCTTTCTATTGCATCTAATAACGTAATTCTTTTGCGTATCTCTTTATCTAGTAAAACCGCTTCGCACTCGCCAAGAGAAGTCTGGTTCATTAATCAGTGTTGCTGTGTGATACTATTCCTTCTACAAGTAGTAGTAGGAAAAAATGATTTGTGCTTCTATTATATTTACGCAAAGAAAATTAAGTGCTAAAAGCTCTTTTGTTAATTATGTAATGTCGTAATATTAAAAATTTGATGACAACACATAAATAATTAAATAACTGCATTTTAATTGGGCTAGTAAATTCCTTGCAACTAATGATATATTAAGAGAGAGAGAGAGAGAATTTTAATAGTTTAGGTCGCATCGATATCAAGATCATTTAGCGACCATAAAATCAAATTATGAGTCTATTACTCATGGAAAATAAGGATTAGATATCTATATAAGCTAACTATGTATAAAGTGTAAGTATAAAATGTATAAAGTGTAAATATAAAATGGGTCGTAGGTTACTATATCACATATGGGTTGTATCACAAGGAGAATCACAGATGATTATGTCACAATTGTTATTATCACAGGAAATTGATTAGTTTGCTTACGCTTTGTTACAATCATTTGAGTGAAAGCGAAGCGCTTGAAATCGCTATATCTTAGTAAAATAATTTATTTCTTTTCGGTAAACAAATGTGTTGCACATGTTGGCAGAACTAAGATTTTTGGTAACATCTTGGCTTAAGCCAAAGAAGGATCTGAGAGGAGATAAGACTATGCAGTCAGTCAGAATATGTTTGATTGTTAGAGAATCATTGCAATATTCGCAGAGGGGAGGGCCTTCTCGTTTTAGCAGGAATTCATGAGAAAATCTGCAGTGGCCTATCATGAGTCTTATCCATTTAACTGTGGCTTTTCGATCCCGCAGTAGCTCTGGAGGGGATTGAGAGAATGAAGGTTTAAGGACTCTCAGTTTGTTTGGTGTCTCAAGATCCTCCCAATATGGCTGCATTGAGATTTGTGCAAAAGAAAGATGGTCTTTTGGGTGGAAGATGTGCATGTATGGTAATCCGTGCTCTATTGAGCGTTTTGCGAGCTGGTCAGCTTCCTCATTACCCTTGATGCCCTTATGGCCGGGGCACCAAACGAAAAGAATAGTAGAATCCTGAGAGATGATGTCTTCTACAAGTTCTGTAATTTGCGCAATAACTGGATGAGAAATGAAGCGATTTTGAGCAGAGCATTTTTGGAATCAGAAAATACAATCCAGGAATTTTCAGGGTTTAATCTGATATATGAGAGACATTTTTCTATTGCCACTAATTCAGCAGTAAGTATACTGGTTGAAGTCGGCAGTTTGAATCCTGAAGTGGTTCTATCGTGTACAAAACCGCAGCCAACTCCTTGGTCCATCTTAGGTCCGTCTGTAAAAATTGATTGGCATGGGGAGTGAGAATCGAGTAAGGTGTTTATAATGGATTTATATATGGAGGAACTCGTGGATTCTTTATCGTATTTTAATAGAGAGAAGTCTACCTGGATTGGATGAAGCAACCAAGGAGGAGAAAAAATAGGACGGATTGGATCAAGGACATGCAGTTGTATATCTGACTCTATTAGTAATTGTTGAAAAAGGATTCTGGGGTCGTGGGCCAAATTGTGAGTAGATGGAAAAGGGAGGATAGGGGGTGGAAAAATGACTGATAGCCAGGGATGAATGGTCTTTGCTAGAGATATGTGCCATATTTTAAGAGAAGGTATTTTCTTCTGGTGGATAAGAGCTCTAAACTCGTGATACAATGTACGCTGGGGATTGGACTAGTGGGGAATGATCCAGTTATGAGTCTTAAGGACGTATTCTGTATAACATCCAGAGAGCGCAAGTAAGATTTAGGAGCCGTTGCGAAGATTATGCAGCCATACTCTAACTTGGATCTAATTATAGCCTTGTATAGTTTAAGTAAACAGTGATGATCCGAGCCCCAAGTATTGTTTAAGAGCATCTTAAGTATTCCCACGTCCCGAGCACATTTAGCTTTCAAATTGTGAATGTGGTCTTTCCAGGATAGTCTATAATCAAATGTGAGACCTAAGAACTTGTGACACGGAACTGTAGGGATAATATTGTTTGATAGAGTGGTGGCGTGTAAGCGAGGACAATTGCGTCTTCTGCAGAAATGAACAACTGTTGATTTTTCAGAAGAGAGCAAGAGACCTGTGGAATTGGACCATTTTCTCAGAGAAGTTTCGCAGACTCTTGAATTGGGGGAAGAATAGTATAGCAGGAGATCATCAGCATAAAGTCTGTGCGAGATCGTAGGGCTAAGATATCTTTGGATATTATTAATTGCTATATTAAAAAGAGTGGGGCTCAGTACTGAACCTTGAGGGACACCATTTACTAGTGGGAATTGATCAGACATATGTCCGTCAATCCTGACTGCAAAGAATCTATCAGCGAGGAAATTAGAAATAAATTTGGGAAGCCGTCCTCTGAAACCCCACTTATGTAGGGTGTTTAGGATCGTGGGTCTCCATACCGTATCGAAAGCACTGGAAATGTCTAAAAAAGCTGCTACTAGGTGATTTTTCATCAGAATTATTCATTAAAAATCATATTTTAAATATGCATGGCTATTAATTTATTTCCCACCCCAATGAGATATAAGTTTATTCGAAACGGTTGGTATAGACACGTGACTATGACGGAACAATTTTGAAGCCATCTACAGGTTCGTTCAAATTCTTATAATGTATTAATATATTAATTCAAATTATTTATTTAAAGTGGTTTTACAAAATAAGCATTTAGGAATAATAGATTTACAAGTTAGAATCTTTTACAGTTTACAATTCGATTATTATGTAAAATGTGTGATTTCTTGTCATTATTAGTAGATAATTTTTGTTAACTTATAGGGGCATGAAGTGTTCATGTAAAATGTGTTATTTTTTTGTAATTATGAGTAGAGTAAATTTTTTTAACTTAACCCGGCGTCGGTACGGTGGGTTTTGATTATATAGGGGGTACGGTGGTGTACGAACAAAATAGAAATACCTGTGCAGATTATTATTATTATTTATTACTATTACTATAGTATTAAAGTAGTTTTAAAACTTCATTATAACAAGAACTACTTTAGTATTCTAAGAATGTTATAGAAAATTAATATTAGGTAGAACAAACGAAAAAAAATTATTATTTTGTATATAACAGGAATCACATGTTAATAAGCGTAATATAAACAAATGAAATTTCCTACCATTAGCACAATTATAATAAGATTTTCTGTCTTTTTTTCCGGTCACATGCATAACATCTTCCAGATTTGATTTGCTTTTTACCAGGTAATTCACTATTATCAGTATTTTCTGAGCATGAAAGCATCATTGTTATGTCACCAATTTTTCGCTTTAGACTAATTGATAGTCTGGGATTTGTTTGGCGGTTTTTCATATATGTTAATACTAAATCCAGAACTAGCTGTTTTATATACTGGCGACGTTTTATCGGAACTTCGTTATTTGAACTAAATATGATAAATGCGTTTATTGATAATGTGTAGCAGGAAAAAAAATGTAGTCAAAATGTAGTCATCTGGGACTATTACGTGACACGTTATAATTACTAGATTACTCGTCTACTATATCGACGCCTCCCTTCGTTAAGTTATAAAAAGTTATAACTATAACCGGTTTTCGATCAGATCTTGTTTTTTCGTCAATGGAACCAGAGTGATGTAAAGTTGAGAACAACAAGACATTTTTACCTTTTTTAGACACATACGAAACTAGCGTTATATGTTTTTGGAATACAAACAAAGATCTTTTTTCCAGTCGATATTTTGTTTGTAAAAATTGCACAGACATTTTTTTTTAATTTTTGCTCAAAGTACAGACTGGCGTTAGTTTGTATTGTTGTCGTAATTTTGCTATAAGTGAGAAACTGGCAACCAGTTGTCAAATGTAATATTAAGGTTAGATTTTTGGATTTGTTTACAATTACGAAGAATAATGTCTTCCGGTTTATTACTTACATCAAAGGGGCAAGCTGGTTGTTTACCGATATAAACATCTTGATTCAATACAGAAAAGGTTCTTGCAACCACCAAAGCAAATATCTTAATTCCATATTTAGCAGGTTTATTTGGTATAAATTGGCGAAAATTGCAACGGCCTCCAAACGCTTCCAGTTTCTCGTCAATTGTAAGGTATTCACTGGGTGTATAGGTAGCTAAGTAATTCTCGACAAAGATGTCAAATATTCCTCTGATGGGCGCAAGTTTGTCTCTGCTCTCGTTTTTCCATTGTCAAAGCGAAGACATTGTAACAGTAAACTGAATTTTTTTTGACACATTGTTGCTCTAAAAATATCAACACCAAAGCTATTTTTAGATCATAAATCGTCTAAATTTTGCCTTCCAGATTTTGTATTGCCAGCTGCATTCAAAAGTCCCAAGAAAATGCGAATTTCTTCCAAAGTTGTATCTTTTGTCAAATGTTGTGTGTCAGCTCGACTGTATCTTTCCGATTTTTTTCTAAGTTTGAAGTTTGTAACAAGCATTATATCTGTAACAAAATATCTCCAGAATTCTAACGGCGTTTTAAATTCTTTTAAACGTCGCTTCACTCCTGATAAATAACTGATAATGTTTTCAGCTCTTGATTTTATAGCAAAATTCGGATGTTGTAAGACCACTTTCTGATACCAGCTCGACCAACGTAATCGTTGTCTACAATATATGTGTCTTAAAAGAACTCCTCATGCAAATTATCCTTATTGATTTCTCGTTCTGTGTCTGAATTTGCCAAACACTCGCTGATATTATCATCTTCTTTTTTCGAACCAGATCTTAGCTCCGGGGTTGCTGCAAAATCATTCTCTTGCTCTAAATCTTTCCATAGTTCTAATAATGTTGCTTGTTCTTTTTTATAATTCATCGTATTAAAAAGTTACATTATTTACTTATCAGGTTACAAATTATAGACAATAAAAATTCCTTGATGAATAGCTGAACTATATGTTAGAGTAACTAACGCACGGCGGGATACGACCCAAAATTTATCTACACGTAATTGGTACGGTGGGGTATAAGAACACTAACTGGGGTATAAGGACACTAACACTAACGCACGGAGGGATACGACCCAAAATTTATCTACACGTAATTGGTACGGTGGGGTATAAGGACACGTACTGCATTAACGGTAAATAATGCACACTGCCGTTTACATCAGACTATACTGCACGCATTTTTGGTCAAAAATGAGCCAAATACGAAGATATACGAATACTCGCGAAGCTGTGGCGCGTTGCTAATGGGCTATACTGCAGTAAACTCCATGCAGTGTTAGAGACGCATGACCAATTATTTCATTCAGAGTTCTGCATTTATTTCATAGAATATATATATATATATATATATATATATATATATATATATATATATATATATATATATATATATATATATATATATATATATATATATATCTAACCACCAACATTCAGACGCAGGTTGTTGTCTTTCACTCTTTCTATACGTGGTGTCTCCGATAGCCTTCACCCAACTGCCACCATGCGACGTCACGTATCTCTCGGGACCGGTTTCTAGTCTTTCAGCTGTCATCAGCCGAGCTTCAGACGAACGTAATATACCTATGGTTGTTTTCGAAAACAACGATAGTTTACCATTTCTGGATGTTTTAGTCAGTAGAAACAATAAAAATAAGTTAGATTTTGATATTTCCAGAAAAAAACACCACCACTTCGAGATATATTCCTAAATATTCAAATCATAGCTTCCAAACTAAGATGGCTAGTTTAAATTTTGTGGTAAATAAATTAATTAATTTTTCTTTAAATAAAGATAATTATAACAAAGAATTAAAATTAATCAGAGAAGTATCTGAAGTGAATGGTTATAATTAGAACATTGTAGATAAATTAATTAGAAAACATAAATTCAGAAAATTATCGAAAGAATCTTCGACTTTTCAAAAGGGTTAGAAAACAAAGAAATTCATGGTAATACCATTTGATGTCCAATTAACAAGAGGGCTAGACAAAATTTTGAAAAATGTGGATATTAAGGTTGTGTACAAACCGTATAATAAATTAAGAGAAGTTCTGGGTAACCTAAGGGATAAAGTAGAGCAACATGAAAAGTTGAGGATTTACAAAATTAGTTGTGAAGACTGTGATCGAAGGTATATTGGGCAAACAAAAAGATACATATTGACAAGATATAAAGAACATATTGTCCACATTAGATATATAGTATAGATATAGATATATAGATATATAGTATAGATATAGATATAGTATAGATATATATATATATATATATATATATATATATATATATATATATATATATATATATATATATATATATATATATATATATATATATAGATATTAGTAATTTAAGACTAATTAAAAGTGTTAATAATAATAGGGCTTTGGATGCATATGAAAGCATTCAAATTGAAACATGTAAGGAAAATCATGAACCGAAATAAAGGACCAATCCAGTTCAGTCAATTTTTTCAATTATTAATGTAAAGCTTAGTAAACTTCACCGTTTATGATTTTACACGCTTCGTTAGGTACGTTTTTTCATATGAATAGAACATAGTTTAGTTTTAGAATTAGACTAAATCATCTGATGATGCTAATATGGTTAGCGAAACGTGCGTCGAGCAGTTAAAAAAAAAGTGATTTGGTGTTTAGTAGTAAATCGTTTCAAGTTTAGTGTTTCACACCAAAGGTTCCAATAGAAGAATGAATTACCGTTGTATCCAAAAATATCCATCGAATGGTGCAGATTGTACTCCGTTGGCATCATTCGGCCGGACCATATTTCTTTAAACATCAAGCTGGAAAGCACGTTACTGTTATTGGGATCATTACAGAGCGATAATTATTTAATTCCTAATTAGAATGGTATTAATCTGAAGGAGATGTGATTTTCACAAGACGGCTGCACATGTCATACAGTCAAGGCAACAATCGATTTATTGAGGAAACAATTCCGTGAGAAAACTATTTTGAGGAACGGACATGTTAATTGGCCACCACGGTTATGTAATTTAACGCCTTCAGATTATTTTTTTGGGAGGGTGATGTTAAATATTTAGTCTATGTCGATAAATCAGCAATTATTAATGCCTTGGAAGCCAACATTATTCGGAAAATTGAGAACATAAGATCTCAACTGTTGAAAAAGTGGTCAGAAATTGAACTGACAGAACGCGCTCTGTAAGAAATAGCCGCAGCGGCCATTTATACAAAATTGTTTTCAATTATTAACGCCATCGAATGTTATTTCACATAAAATAAATAATTTCAAGTTATCTAATTTGGTTGTTATTTTATTTGAATGTTCTTTTCGGGCTCACTAAAAATTCACTCTATATATGTATTTTTCAGTAAGTTAAATGAATTCACTCAAAACTAGACTGTCATTATCTTGTTTTTTTTTTCATAATTTATTTGCAGACCAACTTTTCCTGTATCGTCACGCTCATCTTGGAACATATCGAATATCTGTACTAAGTTGTTTAATGTGAGAAGATATCGTCTGTAAATCTGAGGTAGACCATCACTTTTCTATCGATATTTTTACCGTTTTTCTCCCAGTTCATCATTTCAAATGCATGTTTCAGAATTATTATAATTTTTCGTCGAGATAACGTATCTAATGTTTCCTTTAATTCTACTAAAAGGTTAGGCACAAACCAATGGTTGGCTGGAGTTAACCATAGGTTCTAACCTAAATAACTTGATCTTTTCTCTTCGTAATTTTATAGAATCAATACATTTTGAATGAAACCAGATACTCCCTTAAAGATCTGTGTGCTCTAACATTAATTTTACAATATATAGTACAAAAAAAAAATTGTGGATGCAGCATATACCTGTATTGTTTTTCCTTGAAACCTTTTCCCAAAATATTTTCAGATAATTCTGATGAATTGTCGAATTAAACACGAATCGACAATTTTTATCTCGAAAACAAATATGCTACTGTTACGAAATTTTTGTTCGCTTTATTTATTTTAATATAAAAACATTAAAGTACGTGTTTTAATAACTGGATTGTTTATTTATATTAAAGCTTAATCCAAATAAATTGCACCTTTTTAAAAATGAAACTTTTTCTTTTTTGATAACAACCAAGATTTTGAACCCTTCAGTTTTATACCAGGTGTGGCGGTAAATAATTAATTTTGTTTTAAAGTTGTCGCTGGAAACAAAGGTTGGTTCACGATATAATCTCTTACGTCATTTTGTTGCTACGATAGTACCTTTTAAAACGGCATTGATGTTTAAAGAATTTCAAGTTAGCGTCATATTATTTTCATGTGGTAAACCGGTCGAGTTTCGAGCCAAATAAAGAGCATTTACAGCAAGTACTGATATTCTTGTCCAATAAAAAGAAAAAGGCGAGTGAAATCCGTCGTATACTAGCGGAACTTACGGTGGCAATGTCCCAACGAAATACGCTTATAAGCGTTAATTTAGACGATTCAAAAGTAGTGATTTCGATTTGAAAGACAAAGAATGCCCAGGTCAACCGAAAAAAAAAGAAGATGCCGAATTACAAACATTGTTGGAAGAAGATGATATACAAACTCAACAACAAATGAGAGCTTAAATGTTGGTCACCGAACTATTTGTGATTATCAGCTGAACGACCGGTTGAACCATCAGCTGAACGACAGACAGATGGAAAGGCAAAGTTTTGCTTGAAATGATAGAAATACTTTTATGCACCGGTTCATAAGTGGAGATGAAAAATGGATATATTTCGGGAACCCAAAACGCAGAAAATTATGGGTTGACTCAGAACGACCATCAACATCAACCGAATCGCCTTGGAAAGAAAAAAATGTTGGGCATTTCGGGATCGGAAGGGTGTCGTATACTATGAGTTTCTGAAACCAGATGAAACAGTTAATATCGTTCGCTATCGTCGAAAAATAATCAAATTGAACCACGCATTGATCGAAAAGCGACCAATACGGACTATAAAATACGGAAAAGTGATTTTGCAGCACGACAACGCCCAATCACACACAGCGAAAGCGGTCAGAAACACTATTTCTGCACTGGGCTGGGAACTCTTACCCCAACCGCTGTACTGACTACTACTTGTTTAAAACGATGTCTCACCCACTTTCCATGAAACAATTACAGATATGTTAAAAAATGGCTTGATGAGTGAAGGGCATCCACAAATTACCGCTGAGAAGGGAAAAATGTACAGCTAGCGATGGTGCATACTTTGAATAAGGCCGAGGCCGCACTACGGTTTTTCCCAGCGAGCAGTTAACCGCTATAACAGCGAAACCGCTCCAGACGTACACAATGCGATTAAAACCGTAAAACTGCCCACGACTTTCACAGTTTGAAGATAGATTTTAAGAGAGTAGTATGTATTGTTGCTCTAATATTAAGAAATAAAAAAAGAAAACGCCAACACAAATTGCTAGCTAAGTTCTATTGGTTACAAATTGTGGCACGGTTTTTACCCGTGAGCCATATTTCCCGGTTTTAAAATAAATCGAAAGTGTGATTAATTTTCTTGACTCACAAAATCATGCGTTAGAAACCACGGTGGTTTAGCCGTAGTGCGGGCTCGGCCTAAACCATTTTTACCTTTCTCCCAAATTAAACGTGCTTTTTTAAGAAAAACATAAGAATAGTTTACCGCCACACCTAATATATCATTAAATTTTCACAAAATGTATTTTGTGGGACATTATTTTACTATTATTTCAATCTTTCGATTGATAATATTAAGGCTAGTAAATATTAACATAGCTTTTCCTGTTGAACTTTGTTAAAATTGATTTTAAAATGCAAATAAACTTAATTTAATACCTACTAAAATAGATTACAAGTAAATCTATTCGTTGTTTCTATATTTGGTCATCTTTTTAAGAATCCTCAGAGAGAAAAAATGTTGCGATGGAATCATGTGATTGATTCGACACAGTCAAATGTTTTTCGAAGTAAGAAAAGTTTGAAACAAATGAAGGAGAAAATGTTTTGAAAGAGCGATGCCGTGGACGTAAAATAGACGAAGGAAAACTTCCTGTTTGAACAGATTCGGACTTTTTTATTTTAAAAACTTTTTCTTTCTTATTTGAAAACGTTTTCTGAAATCATTTATTACAACATTATTTTGATTTGATGCATCCAGAGATCATTTTTAATGGCGATCTGGCCTGGTTTATCTGGTTGTAACCCCTTTTTCGATGATTTGACTGTTATCGATAATTTAAACTGATTAAATAGGTTATTGTTGGTAATTTATTTGAATTTAACTATTGTTATGAGAAGAATTTTAAGATGAAATTTTTCTCAGAATTCTTTTATTACCTTCATATTTCCTTTCGTATGACACCTTATAAGTTGAAGGTTATTGAAAACCTAAACCTCAATCATATTTTTTAACCATTAATTACACTAAAAAATGCCACAAAATAGGAAACAGCCCTAATTATACTGCTGCATAAATGAGAAGATAACATGATATGTGACAATTGAAAGGGTATATAATTACTGTGTATAATAAAAAATATCGGTGAGAAAATTTAGATATTTAATAGAACCTACATTAGAACACGCTTAAGCGGGGTTTCAAAAAGGAAGGAAAGGAACAAACACAGGAATGGGTATTATATGGGATTTAATGGAAATAAATTTCGTAAATTTAACCAACGGTTTTTCAACTCATTTGAAAGAAAAAAGTCAGAATAGAATCTCATCAAAGTAATCGATTATTCGATCTATTCAGAAAAAAATCAAAAGTGACAACCTAATTGTCACTAAAACGGGTAAAGGAAATTCCATAGTCATCTTAGATCGTGTCTACTATGATCAAAAGGATCCGATTTTTAAACGAAAAGAAACCCAGGATACCTAAAAGAGACCCCCCACACAAAATTCAAAACGAATTAAACAATGCACTAAAAGCAGACATCTTTTCAGACACAAAAATACTTTTTATTAAACAAAAATCCAACTCCACACATTCTATGTGACCTTGTAAAATGACACAAAGAAGGTGAACCTATAAGACAAGTAGTTTGATACTCAAGCACACCTCTAAGAGAAACCGTAATGAAAATTAACAAAACCATAAGAGACAACATTTCAAACCAACAATAATTTCAAAACAATAATTTCAAAACAATAATTTCAAACCAAAACACTATATTAAAAATTCCATAGACTTGACATCAAAAATATAACTTCTCAATCTTCCTGATAATTCTCTGTTAGCTTCCTTTGACGTCAAGAATATGTTTTCCAATATCCCAAATAAAGAAAGTGCTGATATTATTAATAAAACCTGGAAAAAAACAAGGTAAATCCTGCAAATAAACAAGAAATCCTCGAATTATTTGTATGAAAGGGAATTATATGTATGAAAGGAAATTATTCTAAGTTTAATGAACACGTTTACCAGCAAACAGATGGTCAAATAATGGATTCCCTTCTAAGCCCATTATTGGCTGACATATTTATGTTAGATTTTGAAAAGTCCTTTTTAAAAACAATCGAATCGAAAAATATTTTCTTCTGGTATAGATATGTAGACGATATTCTTGTATGCTGTGAAGGAAAAGAAGAAAAATTCCAAAAAAATTCTCTAAATATTGAACACAATAACACGCTAGAATTAAATTCACACTTGAAACAGAAAACAACAGTTCGATAAACTTCCTAGACTTAAAAATAATGAAATCAGGTTATAAAAATTAGAACTTGACATATATAGAAAATCCACGTGCACAGATATCACGATTCCTAAAGACTCCTACACCCAAAAACACTAAAAAACGCCGCATATAGGTGACTGCTACATAGAGCTTTCTCAATCCCTCTGTCCAACAATAGTCTCAAAAGAGAATTAGACACTATCAAAAACATTGCTACCAAAAATGGATATACAGAGACTGAAATGAATATAATAATATATATGGTATAAAACAGAAAACCAAATGTATAAATCAAATATACCCTGAAACAACGGAACAAAATAATAAAACATTTCAGACCATTATATATTCCGGGGAAATATCCGATCAAATTATAAATATTTTAACCAAAGATGGTAAGACTGTATGTAGCATTTAAATCATCAAATAAATTACCAAGCCTCCTTTTTAACGCCAAAGAAAAATAGAACCCATATTAAAAATCAGTAGTTTATAAACTTAAGTGTGACGAATACAATCGCTGTTACCTATGTAACAGCGATTGTCTGTCTATACAGAGAGGCCGAAATGTTGAAACTAGATTCAAAGAACATAAAGCTGCTTTTAATCTAAAAAAGAATACATCAAATTTCGCCAACCATTTTTAGAAACCAACAACAATTTTAGAAATATTACATATAGAACAGAAAGGCAAAAAATTAGGCATACTGGAAAATATAGAAATATATAAACATAATAAAGACTAAATGTAAACCTTCTTAACATACAAATAAATATAAGAAATTTCACATTGTTAAAACTATTATAAAAATGATTTAAAAACTGAAATAAAACTGAGAATTAGATACCTAAACCAAACCGTCCAAACAAACCCTTTGATATAAATTTTATGATACCCACCCATATTAAAGTAAACCGAATTTTTGTTTGAATCCATTTTCAAGCTTCTCAATGATGTAGTTATACGACGAAACGGCTATTACTCCAAATATTATTAAATAAAGTGGTCTAAAATATAATATGAAGTGCTTTCTTTCACATAGTTAAAATGTAAGGTCACAAACTAATGGACAAATCAATCAATTATTTGGTTATTATTTAATGAATAAACTAAAAATAATCAAATGAACATTGCTATTGTTTTAGATAAAGAATAAGAATATATCAACCAAAAAATAAAAGTGGCAACCAAGTATTGACTAATTGAGATGATCTCCATGACAGAGATCGTTGTTGGCGACAAAAACTATTTCAGTGTGTGTATTTCAATTCCATTTAAAAGCAGTTGTATTCTGTACGCGAATATGATGACACGCTTCGTATTTACGGAGAAGCAGCAACTAGATTAGAAATATATCAGGACTTTTTCAACGTGTTCGGGAAAATAGGTTATAACGGTGCCAGGCTTGCATACACCCAAACTGTGGAAATGTTGAACGTTTTGTTTAATAAATAATAGCGTGAATCGTTTAAAACATCTTATGATGTGATGGTGTGAAAAATTTGTGCTAATAATTTCAACTTTGACATTAATGTATAAGTATTCTTTTTCAAACAAAGCAAATTTATGATGAAACGTATGGAATAGATGGCTATAAAAATATTACATTTTTTTCTGAAATAATACGTTAAGAGGACAATGAAACAAAAAACTGAATTTTCCTAACAATTGAATTGAAAAGGTTGCATTTTGGATACGTGTTAAAAAAACTTTTTTTAAATAATGTAAATAATCATTAATCAAATTTACAAAAGATGTTTCCCTTACACCTTGTTTATTTTAAATGAGGAGAAAATATTAAAGCATGTGTTATTAATATACGGTTTGCAGGAGGGAAATATGAAAACTATCAGAGAAAAGGAAGGTCTCACAAGAAATAAATAGTACAAGCGATACAGAATAGATAGGAGAGAATGAGTAATATTATCAAAATATATAATAGAGTATCAGCGAATTTGTAAGAAAAAGAAGAGTCGAAGTCGAAGAATTCGACAGTATATTGAGCCTACTGTTATTCATAGTTGTAATGGATGAAATAGTTGAGGATGAAAATGAAAAGTCAGGGAGTAGTAAGACTAAACGGATAATACGATGCAGGAAAATGAAACATGTAATAGTTAAGGAATTGCTGTACGCTGAAGACCTTGGTATTATGCTCACCACCACGGAAATGTCTGTCTGGAGGAAAATATATCGATGTGGGAAAATGAATCATAAATGTAGAGAAATCCGAAATACTAATTTTGGACAAGGAAAATTTGGAAGATAGACGTAATTATGGAAACGAAGCGATGTAGCAAATCGAAAAAATAAAATATCTGAGCTCAATAACATTTCTGAACAGGATAAGGGTTTCTCAATAGATTTCTCAGAAGGATAATGGGAAAATCAAAAAAGTACAGAAAAGTAATCAGAAAATCAGAGCGGAAGAATTGCTAAAAATTAGAGAGAAAAGGCAGGTTGAAATAGTGCGGGTATTAGGAACAAAGTAAAAGAAGTGTGGTAGACAAAAATTAAGAAAAAAGAAAGACCTAGAAGGATAAGGGATAAAAACGTGGTTGCAGCTCAATTAAAACTTAGAGTGGAATAACGTAGTGAGATTGGCTGAAGGCAGGGTAACATGGAAGATTTTCATTAGAGGAGAACAATACATGGCTCAAACACACCTCAACAACGAAGGGTAGATGAGAACTGGATAGTTAAGTAAGTAACTACACCAAGAACAGTTTTTATGTTCTAGAAATGTATTGAATACATTTCTAGAAAAGGGGTTTATGGGATATTAACAAGTTGTCAAATAGAAAATATACTTTTTCAATTAATTTTTATTATTATTATTCACGTATGGGCCCTAGTGGACCACGCGAAGTACAATTAGAGGCGTTTGTTGTTGTTAGCCTTCCTTTGTGCCCATACTAATTTCATTCTTTCGCTATGAGCTTTTTTCCTTTCATCAGACCAAGTTGTTCCAGTCTTCCTACATTTTTCTCTCTGGCCAACCTTCCAAACGTTCACCTTGTATCTGAAAGAGCCTCTATCCTGAATTTCACTTTGTGAAATATTTGCTGACCTTAGGTCCTCTTTAATTGCAGCAATCCATTTAATTATTTCTACTTTAGCTTTACTCCTATTTTCATAAAATTCGACTATTTGTCTAGTTAACCTACTCGGATTCATCCGTTTTATGTGTCCGTAAAACTTAAGTCTTCTTTTTCTCATATCGCTATGTATATCTGTGTATTGTTTGATTTCTTCGTTTTCTCGAAGTCGGTATGTTGTGCTATTTATTTGTTTGGGGCCTAGGATTTTCCTTACGATTTTTCTTTCCTTCTTTTCAATGTCCTCGATGTCCCTCTTTCTATTCAAAATGAGCGTTTCTGCAGCATATAGACATTCTGGCTTAATAACTGTGTTGTAATGTCTCAGTTTTGTGTTTTTAGATAGGCATTTTTTGTTGTAAATATTTTGTGTAAGTCTCAATGCCGTTTCCATTTTTTGACATCTACCCTTATTGGCCGCTTTTTCCAACCCATTTTCCATGATTATTTCACCCAAATATTTGAATTGAGAGACTCGTCTGATGTTACCATATTTTGTTTTTAGAAATGGCGTTCTTAGTCTGTTGCAGGTCATGTATTGTGTCTTTTCAAAGGAAATTTGGAGTCCTACATTTTCTGCTGTTTCTTTTAGGATTTCAATCTGTTTCTGTGCCGTTAATACATCTTGAGCTAAAATTGCTAGATCATCAGCAAATGCCAGACAATCAATTTTGATGTTGGTTCTCCCCAGTTTAATGGGCTGGTCAATATTCAGGGCCGACTTTTTTTCACGCCACTCCTGTATTACTTTTTCTAGAACACAGTTAAATAAGAGTGGCGAGAGTCCATCCCCTTGTCTCACTCCAGTTCTAATTTCGAAGGGCTCTGAGATCTCACCCATGAATTTAACTTTTGACCTTGTGTTAGTTAACGTTGCTTTAATAATTGCCAGCGTTTTCAGATCTAGTCCTTGTTCTTTCAAGATTCGGAATAAAGATTCGCGGTCAATAGAATCATATGCTTTTTTGAAATCCACAAATGTACAGACGAGATTTTTATTGTACAGTTTTTGATGTCTTAGAATCAACTTCAGATTCAGGATCTGTTCAGGGCAGGATCTGCCCGGTCGAAAACCTGCTTGATATTCACCAATGTTAGGTTCTAACTGTACCTGTGCTCTGTCTAGTAGACATTGAGATAGAATCTTGTAACAAGCTGGGAGAAGAGATATCCCTCTATAGTTGTTTACATCCGTTCTATCTCCTTTCTTATATAGTGGATGGATTAGAGCATCTTTCCAATCTTCCGGAATCCGTTCGGTTCGCCAAACTTCTTGTAGAATTTTGGTTATTTCCTTGATTGTACCTGGACCAGCGGATTTCAAAAGTTCAGCAGTGATTCCATCTTCACCAGAAGCTTTGTTATTTTTAAGCCGCTTGATTTGCCTAAGTATTTCCTCTTCATTCGGTGGTAATGAATCTGGGTTTGTTTGTTTAGGTTTTAGTGTTGTTAATTTGTTTAAGGGCTCAGAACAGTTTAGTATTTGTTCAAAATATTTCGCAAGTTCTTTGCAATTGTCTTGGTTATTTAGAGCTAATTGTCCGTTTTCCTTTTGGAAGCAAAGACTTTGCGGTTGATAGCCTGTTAATTTAGTTTTAAATGTTTTGTAAAAGTTTCGGGTGTTATTTTTTTGGAAATCTTTTTCTATTTCATTAAGTTGATTGTTTTCATATTTTCTTTTAGTTTGTCTAATTAGCTTCGATGTTTCTTTTCTTACTTCCAAAAAGATGTTATAGTTTATTGCTGTTTTTTGACTGTTCCAATCTTTGAATGCTTTACTTCGGCTTAATACTGCTTGCTCGCAAACTTCATCCCACCACGGATGTTTTCTACGTTTTTGTAAAGGGACCAACTTTAAGGCCGTTTTAATAATTTTTTGTTTCAATTCTTGCCAGTTCTGTGCTGGTTGTTTATCAAGCTCTTCTGTTAGGGCTGGTTTTATTTTCGTTGGGTCAAACTTTGGTATTAGCAGCCTCTTTTGAATAAGTTTTCGAGGTTTTAAGCTAAGTTTGATTCTAGTCAAGTAGTGATCCGTGTCTATATTAGCTCCTTTCCTGACTTGAACATTCAAAATCTCTTTATAATTGGGGTACGAAATGGCAACATGGTCAATTTGAAATTCACCCATGTACGTGTTTGGGCACCTCCAGGTCTTTTGTTTTGATATTTTCTTCTTAAAATGGGTTGACATTATTTTTAGATTAAACTGCGAACATAGTTCAACCAATCTTCTACCATTATGGTTAGTCCATTTATGAGCGGGAAAACTGCCGACTGTTTTCCTGTACTTTTTTTCTTTCCCTAGCTGGGCGTTGAAATCACCCAATAGGATTTTTACATGGTTAGAGGGAATTTTAGAGATAGTCTTTTCTAGAATTTCCCAGGACTTATTTACTTTTTCAGGATTAGATTTATTTTCTTCATTAACTGGGAGGTGTGCATTGATTAATGTATAGTTTTTGTTAGCACACTTGAGGGATAGTGTCATAAGTCGATTATTTACTGGCTGGACATTTGTTATAGAACCAAGAATGTTTCTTGAGACAGCAAAAGCAACACCGAGATGTGGTGTATTTTTGAGTATTCTTTTGTCCGTTTTACTTTTAAAAAGTCTGTAGTTGCCGAATTCCAAGGTGTTATCATCTGTCAATCTGGTTTCTTGCAAAGCTAAAATTTGGATTTTTTGCTGATTTAATGTTCGCCCCAATTCGTGTAGTTTTCCTGGACGCAGGAGAGAATTGATATTTACCGTTCCAAAGAAAGTTTTTGTTTTTGGTTTCAGACGTTGGCCAGAGGTCTCCGACTCCCTCTGAAAGATTTTGCGTTTAAGCCCGGACGCCCCAGAATCCGAAAGTCCGGTTGTACCAGCAAAGCTGGCAGAGGATTGTCTACCTCCTGGGGTAATTTTGTAATTACTAGAACGCTTCATCTTGTACTTTGAATTAAAGGTTGAACCATGACGGTTCAGAGGTTAAGACTGGAGGGGTTAGTTCCAGAATTTAAATATCAGCCGCACCACTGGTGAACAGACGCTGACCACTCAACCGCTTGATACAAGTCAGACGCTAAGTGGATTTTGTTTTTTTTGCCTTATTTTTATTATTAATAAAATATAGGATTGCACAACTTGCTCCTCTTCATGCGAGGAGATTGTAAAAGTATTATACAGGGTGTCGTAATAGGTCGGGATAGGTTCTAACATGGGACATGGTGCTTCGGGATTTCCTTTTTAACAAAAACCAACAATTTTAGAAAATTTCATGCTTGTTTATTTAATCAAAAAGTAAGGACAAGTTTTAAAAAATGATTTGGTGTTTAATAGTAAATCTCTTTGAATTTAGTATAACAAATTAAATTCTTTCTAATAGATAGATTCTAGTAATAGAGGACTGGAAAATATATGATTTTATAATGCATCTTAAAAATAAATTATACATGTAATTGAATATTAATGGGCTCCTTAAAAGATTTGTTTTGTAGTCCGAGCTACCCCAATTCAAACAGCTGCTACTGAAAGAATGAAATTATGGCATCAAAATTATTGTTGTTTTTAGTATAATTTCCCTTGAGCCTTGCTATACCTCCGCACCATTCTGCTGTTCCTGAGAGGTTTTCCGAGAGGTCTGCAAAATACTTTTCGGTAAATATAATCACCACATGATGTACTAACAGTAATATATATTATATAGTCTATTTACACAAAATAATTTATAAACATACCTTAAATAATTTTTACATTAGCAATTTTAATGCACTTAACTGGCAAGTCGTCACAAATTAGGTTAACTCAGGTTAACAGTAAATATATATGCTTTTTAACTTAACTAAATTTTGTGCAATAGTGTTCGTTATAATAATTGAACACAAATCAGTAAATGTTAATTCTAAACAACTTGTAACTAAGATGGTTAAATGCCAAGGGTTCTAGGAATACATAATATTGCCAATTAAACAATTTTGAAAGGGATCGAATCATTTAGTTCAAGAGACGTGAATGGCATTTTGGCGTAATCGTTAGGCCAATGCAAATAAATTTCTATAGCGAAATTGCATATCGCTGGAATATGTTTGAAGAAATCCATGTCAATTTGGGGCTATGCTATCAGTCATATTTTCCGACTTTTCCACATGTTATGTGTGTTAACGCATTAATGTTATTTGGGGCGTAATAAATGAAAGTCTAGGAAATATGCCTTAGTATTCTTGATGATTGGCTCTAAGATATAAACTACAAAGCTACAATTTAAAAAGTAATACAATACACTATAGAATTCATTGTAAGACGAAGAATGTTGAAGATTATCAGATTTACCGGTTTTTATTGATCATATATTTATATCATATCATATATTTATCAGATTTACCGGTTTACTATTGAAAATGTAGGGAGAATATATTTTAAATTAGAATTTAATTCTTTTTGTTTGTTCGTAATTTATAATAGCCTAAACTTTGATTTTATTCATTTTTCAGATACTTTCAAAGCTTGTTTCCTTTAGTCGATAATAATAAACATCTAAATGTCTGAAACAAAACCTGTAAGGGCATCGTCGTCGCTCGAAATTGTGGATAATCATTTTCAGAACATAATAACAAAATCTCGTGTACCAAAAAAATGCTACAGATGGAACACTACGCCACCAGTCTCATTACGTTATTTAGACACCTCATTTACACACACATGCACGCACGCGCACTCACACGCATGCACGCCCCCATGCCGCCACACACACACACACACACACACAAGTAAAAACAAGCACGCGCACGAGCACACGCACACGCACACGCACACACACACACACGCGCACACGCACATGCACACGCACTCAGAACAATCGTTACAGCAAAATAAGCAACATTTGAGTTGATTTTTTTCCGTAATTTTCAAAAGGCAATCAGACGACTCAATAATAATAGTCGAATTCAGGAACAACCTACAAGGCCACTATATGAGTTATACTTAACAGATGTTCAATATAATATGCATAATCTCCACCCAAAAACAATAATTATAGCGAAAGAACGGATTAGGAATAAGCTTGTAGTTGAAAATTAAACAATTAAACAATAAAGCAAGTAGTAGATGACAATTATCTGGGCATGAAGATATCAAGTGACGGAAATATAGAGAAGAAAGTGAAACACCAGGTCACCCAACAAAACAGAATAGTGGAATGTCTTAATGATATCATATTCAGAATGACTAGTAATGGTACACATCTGAAAAAAGACTTGATATAAGCTCTGATAATGTTGGTATCAGCGGAAATGAAAATATTAAAAAGAGTTATAAACAAAACACTAAGAGCCGAAGAAAGGAGTGTAGATATAAGGTACACATGTAAAACTAAATGTAAAAATAACTGTATTACTATGCCTTCGGTAGATTTAAATTCAATATGGTTCCCGATTCTAAAGAATACAATTAAACACATTTAAATATTTGAATACACAATCAGTACAATAAACAATCATACAGTAAACATTACACACACACATATATATATATATATATATATATATATATATATATATATATATATATATATATATATATATATATATATTTTTTTTTTTTTTTTTGGTAGTATGTCACTGTCATGAAAATCTATTGTTGTCAATGTAAGTATCGTTGACATATACAAAAAAATATATTTACTTTCACTCATTAATTTATATATTACAAATTAATATAATTTATTTTTTAGTTTAGTTTTGAAAACGGGGGGAGAGTACCCTCCGAAACGTTAACGTTAAAAGTTTGTAAATTTTTTTATAACATTTTTATATCTTTAAAATTTTGTTTATTAGGCAAATTTATTACAAAGAAGAATCACTGAGAAATTTGTCTCCGTTTGGTTGTTTTTTTTTTACCCAGTCATTCTTTATTTAAATAAGAACAGGTATTTTTGATATTTTTTGAGTTTTAGATAGTGGCGAAAAACCCAAATAAAGGAAGAAAATATATGAACACGCCACAATCATTCAGACATTACTTATTCCTAGTGTGTGTTGGATTTTTTATAAGACCGGGAAACGAATCACTAGAGCCAGACATGACACACTCCAATCACACCATGGTAAAAAAAAAACAGAATGAGCAAATCAAAAAATGCTTTTTTTGGCAAATGCCAAACGGTAAACCGAAAATTATTGAAAGACTTCGAAAATGGGTCATTCACGTGATACATCAAGAACACGTGCTGCATCACGTTAATGCGCCTTGCCACACAACGACGTCAATTAATTAGTATTTGACAACTAAAAATATCCGTGTGGCTCCATAGCCTCTCGACCAGACGTCGACCTTCTCGACCCTCTTGATTTACCAGACTTCGTCCTTTTCCCAAAACATCACCATTCAGGACATTCGAGAACATTGAAAATGCCGTAGCCGACCAACTGAAAGCGATTCCAGTATCTAAGTTCCAGCACTACTATGAAGAGTGAACAAACCGTCTTTAGCGCTGTGTGGCCTCCCAAGGCAGCTACTTTGAAGGAAACAATGTAGAATTGTCATTTCAACTGAATACATTTTTTTTTTTAAATTAGTCTCCTTATTTACGCAACTCATCAGGTTTCTTAGCAGCTACTGTTTTTTGCAGGGTGGAACTGCTAGGTCCTTGATCAAAATACAAGATTTTGCATATATATATATACATATATATATATATATATATATATATATATATATATATATATATATATATATATATATATATATATGTCTATATATATATATATATATATATATATATATATATATATATATATATATATATATATATATATATATATATTTAACGCGTTTTTTTCAGTTTTTACTTTGAAATGTATAACTTAAAATCCTACACAAAGATCCTGTCAGTATTGGGGAATTTGGCACTAGGCTTCTTTTATAAGAACTCAACCACCGTGAATAGTGAACATGGCCATAAAATCAGGTTCTGAAATTTGAGGTATTACGCATATACATATGCTGGTGAACAAAAATATATTTTATTGGATTAAGTTTGTAATATTTGTGTACACTATGACACTAACCCAATAAAACAAATTATGACATTTTACTTAAATTACAATAAAATTGATACAAAAAAATTATGAATAGGTTCATCACGGTTATAACACATATACTTTTACTTAATTTAAAGTTCCTGATGGTTGGAGTAATCGCCTAATAGTTCGATGAATTTCTACACACGTTTCGTCGACCATATATCCGACCAACTCACTGGCTTTGTTATGAGTTATCACAGTTGACTCAAGCATACCCCCCTCCCCTTCCTACCACATAACCTTCGTAATCCATATGATCATCTAAACAAAATCTAGCTTCATTACCAAAGAAAAAGAGTTCCAATCTAGATCATTCTATTCTAGCTCGAAAGGATTCTTACCGACACATCAGGTGGTACGCTGTAAAAGAAAGCACCCTGAAAGGTTTATAAACATGCATCTCCATAGCAAGTTCATAATTGCCGATCGATAGTTATTCTGCAAACAGCTGCAACGAAACGGCAGTTTCATGAACCAAAAAGTCTAACATTTTGCTTGTAGTGTGTTTGACTATACCTAGGATGATCAGAGCCTCATAATCGTCTTTAACTCTGATCTTCAAGCCATATTATCCATGTTTAATTCACAAATATTTAAATCTAAATATTACTTCGTCTCTTTCGTCATTTTAGTCACTTTTAATACAACCACAAAAATAATGCTTCTCTAGTAGATACAATATATATCCTGTAATATGATAAAAACGGTTTACGGTTCAAACGGTTCCAAACGGTTTCAAAAAAAATCAAACGGTTTACATAGCCATATTTTATATTAGGGTGTTGCAAAAGTTCATCCCATTTTATATATTAACATTTTATTTACTAAACATTTCTTTTAATACATATAGCTGTACTGTGATTATGTGATGTTTTGTTGAATGGCCTTTCTCCATAGTTTCAGCAGCTGCATAATACTGGACTTATAGAAGTTCTAAGGTTCCTGGCTAAAAAATTAATCCAGATGATTTTTCAAGTTTTCCAGAAAAATAAAGTTTTACCGTCTGAGTTTTCAAGCGATTTAAATAAATATCAGTCCGAAGGCGCAAGGTTGGAAGAATATGGTGCATGGGCCAAAGTAACTCAGTCGAGATATAAAATATTTGGTCGGGTGGCCAAAGACATACCTGGCCTCGCACTTACTTATCGCACTTTTTAATGCACTTATGAAATTCTTAAATGAGTTGTCCACATCTGTTCAAATTTGCGTGCAAAATTGAACATGCGTTTTAAGCTGCCTTTCAATTTGAGTTATTGCATGTGTTAGCGCATGCATCCTAGCGCAGGGTAAAATGCATGCCTCTTTCCTGTCCACATGTTTGCGTCAGTTTCATTGAATATATCCGGCGAGGTCAGTAAAGAGTTTTTTAACAACGTTGGAAACATTTTATGTTGCCAGTACCTACTACTAACTGTGCAGTTTTAGTTTCTTGAATCCATCTGGCATTATCATGTTAGCTGGTACGAGTGCTACTCTGCTGGTGAAAATAAGGGTAAAATACAGAAAAAAAAGTTTGTATGCACAAAGGAATATTTCGAATAATTACTATAATTGAATACATGAAAATATATACTAAAAAATATTCCTTAGACACTCAATTTACAATTTTATTACTTGTTATTTTATTTAATCTAAAAGTCCGTTGTTCGGTTAGATGTAAAACTGGCAGATTACATTTCCGCATGATGACATTCCATGAGTTCCTGTCCAGTGCTAATTTTCTAGCCTCTTGTCGAACTTGTTCTTCCCATTTCTGTGTTGGATGTCCAACTTAATTTTTTCCCTAGTGTTTTCGCTCAGTTCAAGTCAGTTCAGTTGTTGTTTATAACATTTTCTATGGGTTTCGTTTCCAGTTGGTTCATTACTGTCGGATTTTTCACTCTATCCCCTCTTGTCATTTTCTCTATTTTTCGTAGGAATCTTATTCCTGCAGCTGTAATTCTACTTTTGAATCTTTTTGTCAACTCCCAAGATTCGCAGCCGTATATCATTGAAGGTCTCACTACTTTCAAATATATCTGTGATTTTATCTCTTTCGGCATCTCTCTTTTCCTAGGAATGTTATTTTTAGGGTATTGTATATATAGTTTGCTTGTTTTTCTTAATGTAATACTGTTAGTTTGTAGTTTTGTAATACTTGTAGTACTGTAATACTGTAATACTTGTAATACTGTAATACTTGTAGGTTTTTAGTTGCTCCATTACTTACCGATCAAGTATAATTTTATATTTTATTTTTGTGCGTGCAATTACCATTGTTTTGCTTTTATCGATATTTATTTTTATGTTTACTTTTCTTAGCTCTTCGTTATATATCGCTAAGTTAAGTTGTAGTTTTTCTTCAGAAACTGCCATTAAAACCATATTATCAGCGAACAGTAATTCTTGTGTTCACTTGTTGCACTATTTTCAATCTTCTACAACCGATTTTTGTATTCTTGCAATTTGCTTCGCTGTTTTTTACAACATCGTCAATACCTACAGAAAATAACAATGGACTCAGTAAGCAGCCCTGTCTTAGGCCTATTCCTGTTTCAAATTCTGTGAATTCATCGTTATGCGTTCTTGCTTTATTCTGTTTGTTGTTGTATAAGGACTCGATAATTTTTATTACTCCCTCTTTTACTGCTCTTTTCTTTGGACTTTTACAGACATCCCTTCTTTTTATCAAATTAATTTTTCAGGTTAATCAAACAAACATGGATTTTGGTTTATTTTCTTAACTATTTTTCTCCTAGTTATCTAATTATAAATATTCTTGTTCTGTGGTTTCTCTAATGTTGCTTCTAATTTTTCTCTCAGCCTATTATGCTCTATTATTCTAATAAATATTATTCCAGGCAAACTTATTAGTGTGATCACTCTATAGTCATGCGTTATTTTTTATTATGATACCGTTTAGTGCTGACAAAAATTCTTCCTCAGCTACTTCTACATATATTTTAGCATTTCTGTTGTGATATCGTCTTGCCATGGAGCTTGCAAAAAAATACTTTCAAAATTTTACATTTATTTTTATTCTCAAATATTTAATTTAATTTAATTAAACTACTTTACTTTAAATTAAATTTGTTTAGGAATTATATCAAGAAGTTGAAAGTGAAAGCGCAAGATCTCCAATATCGGTGGGAGTCGGTGGGCTATATTTGCGTCTCGTCGTGCATCATGATTTTTCCTTGCGTCTTTGCATACCTCTCGTTCAACACCATATGCGTATAACCTCTCAACAGATCCATGCGTCATGACAACCAAAAGTTGAACAAGTGTCGACATACCTTTACGATTCGTGGAATCTTCACTGGTGCCCTTACTATATACAACACATATTTTCTTTGGAGATTGTTGTTGGAGACTTTCCTTTTCACAAAAAAATACTTTTAATGATCTACAAAATTTTAAAAACACAAACAAATAACACATTTTGGTTTTGCAATAGAGTACTATCTAGCACCAACGTTTATCGGGACGAACCTTTACATCAACTCAATACAATCAGATACAGAAATATAAAGGTAAATAGGCAAAATGGTATCAATTTCTGTGTACCATATTTACTTTTCTGTGCGTATATTTTCAGTTTAATTTAAATAATAAAATATATCTACTGGATGTTACACATTTTTAGTTCTCCAATAAGTTGAATAATTTAATTAGCTTCTACAATGGATTGTATTTGCCATCTAAAATAAAACATACGAACATATGAATATATATATATATATATATATATATATATATATATATATATATATATATATATATATATATATATAGTTTTCTACTTAAAAGCATTAGTGTGTTATTTGCCCATTATTGTTTCTTTTAGTGCGGTAAATTCACGATTGATAAAGAACTCCATTTTTACAATACGACTTTATATTTTAATATGATTTTTACTAATGTTTAGACAAATTATTGATAACATATTAAAACAATCACTAGTCCAGTCTAACATTTTAAGGCTATATTTCTACTACTTGTTTAATACCTACCTAGTTTTTATAACCGACTTAAAGTGGTAATTCATAATTGGTTTAAAAAAAGGTGGAAATTTAATCAAAAACTCATGAAAATGGTGCGTAAGAAACTAATTTCAGAACACACTTTATTGTGTGAAAATAAAGAAAAATTTATTTCCAAGAGCGCCTCCAGTTGCTGAAAATTACTGCGGAAAGATTTGATACCAAAACTTTGAAAATACTGCATTAGAATAACAAACATTTGTTTTTTTTGTTTGAAAATTTGTTGGTTATGACAATATAAAACTTATTCAATCACTGTTTGTTTATGACAATGTTTATTAAGAAATATTTGTGATTATTTCTTATTAGATATTAATTTATTAAATGTAATAGATTAGCTTAGTATGTCGAAAGTGATAGCCTAATTGTACTAGTTTAAGGTGGTTTCCGTAAACAATTCCCAATATCAAATAACAACACACGTAAAGTCAGAAATTCATAGTGTTCCGCAATAAACAACAGATAATTGTGATATAACGTTTAATACCAAACGTGCTTTCACTGCTTGGAGATATCTCATTTTAGAACAATTTGGGCTTTGGAATATCAATATAAATATAATAAACATGTTTATTTAACAACATTGGGTTGAGGTAAAAGTTCGCACCAATTGTTTGAGAAAATATGAAGAAACATTTTATTTGCTATAAACTCCAGTTAATCTATTGATACATATTGACAATCACATTGACACAAAAATAGCACATTCTATACGAAGTGTGGCTATTAAATAATAAGACTGACGGTGCTACAGAAGAAGTAAGCATGCGCCACACGCCAGCAACCAACAGTTGTTGATCAGCTATGTGAAACCTTCTCTTTTGAATGCAGTACCCCTAGCTTCTGTAAACAAATTCGTATAACCGTAGCCTTCGTTAACATTAGAGTTGTTTTTTTTTGTTTCGCCGGAAAAATGCTAAGTGTAGCAATAGAGCAACGAATTGTGGTGAAATTTCACTTGAAACTTATAATTTATTGAAAGAAGTATATGGCAACGAATGTTTATCGCACGTGTTTTTGAATGATTTCAGCGTTTCCAAGATGGCCGAGAAGACGTTGAAGATGATCTACACCTGGGTCACACTTCCACATCAAAAACGGATGACAATATCGAAAAAAAAATTTACGGCAATTTTTACATAACAATTTTAATATGTAAAAAGTATGTGCTAAAATGGTGCCTAAAATTCTCACGTTTGAACAACAAGAAACTCGCAAAAATGTTTGTACTGACACTTTGAATGCCATTGAAAATGACTCAAACTTATTGGAAATAATAATAACATGTGACGAATCGTGTTTTTTTACTTATGATCCTGAAACGAAGCGCCAATCCATGCACTGGAAGACCCCAAATTCACCGAGAGTCAAAAAAACTCGAATGAGCAAATGAAAATTCAAGGTAATGAGAATTGTTTTTTTTTTCGATATTCATGGGATTGTGTACCTTCATTGGGTTCCTGAAGGTCAAATTATAACTAGTACTAGTACTGTATTCCAGTGGTAGACCATCCCCCTTATTCGCCGGATCTTGCGCCGTACGACTTTTATCTATTTCCTAAGGTAAAATCTGCTTAACAAGGCATAAGATTTGAGTCCGTTGAAGCCTTGAAAGAGAAAGCGACACACGTTCTGGAGGAGCTGACAGAAGAAGACTTCCAGCACTGTAAGTAAAGTGTTTTTCGATTTAAGCTGTTTTGAAATAATCTAAAAAAAAAATGGTAGTCGGAGCATGAATGTCGGGAGAGTCCGGTGAATGAGACCAAAATATCCCAGTCAAGTAAAATTCTCTCTCGTGTAGTCAAAGACAAGACAAGACAAGAATGCAATGTTTGTTCTGTTGGCTAATTCAGGACGCTTCTGGTAGATTGCTCGTTCTAAATCATTAAGTTGTAAACAGTACTCATCCGAAGTAATTATCTGGTTTTCAGGTAAGAGCTCATAGTCAAGGATTTCCATCCCACCAAATGTATATCATAAACTTGTTTGGATGTAAACTAGGTTTGTGCTGGTTGAAAAGGTATCTCCGTGCTTTCACCGTAATCTTTTAAGCTTAACATTATTATACACAATCCATTTTTCATCACTTGTAACCATGCGGTACCCATATATCGACCTTATTAACCAAGTTGACGTAATTATAATATTTCGTTGCCATTAGTCTCGCCGATCGTTCAAAACGTGGTGCATTGTTAATATTATAATTGTTTTTACGAAACTTTTTGAACCACTAAGAGCACGTCCCCTCATTGCTCACAGTATATATATCTTCTTTTGCGTCTATAAAAGCATATGTCGATAATGCTCCTTATCATCTGTCGTTTTTATTTGTTGTAACTCAATCTCAGAACGTACTAGAAAAAATTGCTGCACGAAAAGAATTACTAGGGACCACTAAGTAACTATTCGGAATTCAAATTGGGATTGAAGACTGTTGTTGGTCTACCTCCCCTCCGAAGGAGAAACCAATAGATCAAACGCTACTCTACCAGTCTCAAAACTTTATTTACATGTCACGTAGTTTATTATATATTACCTATTTGGACACTGAGCATTTAGACTTTGAGGAAATAAATAGTTTAGTAATTATTATTTCACAAAATTTACAAACAAATACATGGGATCTTTACATAAATGGAAATTTCAATAAATTCAGTTTTCAGACATCTATTAAGCTAATTAGGTAAAATCAACTTCATAAATATTGAAATTATTTTATATTGTAACAGAAAATTTTCCCCAATTAATATTTTTAAATAATTGGCACACATATAGTAACAGTTTCGTGGGATAATAATTATGAGGTAATATTTCAGTACTTATATCGAATTAACTGAGATTATTTCCGCTAGAAAAAATGTTCTGCAAAAGTAATAAATCAGTTATAAGTAATCGATTAAAATTTGATGTAACATTTGATTTCGATTCCCTCGCTTATTGTATTATATATACTTCTTCTAAAACCTGTTTTGGTTGTTCCTTCAGTCGCTCTCAGACTCGAGCCCGACTGATGAAGGCTACAAGACCAGAAACCCTTCTCTAGAGATACTTTTTAATATTATATTCTGGTGGCAATTGAAGGAACAAAGGGTGCAGCAACGTTGAAGATTAGTAATGCTATGTTCAAAAATATGCATATATATATATATATATATATATATATATATATATATATATATATACATATATATTATATTATATTAGAATTACTAGGTTCTTCCAATAGAACCGCGTTTTAGATTTGTAAAATCTGGACGCTTCGGTTTTCTCTTTGAAGAGAATCTAGTTGATTTACTCTGAGGCCTCAATCTGGCAATTCCCCAGAGTTCACAACTAGAAAATAACGTGGATGGCGCGACCTCTGTATTAATAGGTGAGGTTGTGGGTGGGGCGCTCGGTTGAGGGGTAGAGGTGGGACAGGAGGCGGACGTTTGACTGGAAGGCTTTCGGATGGGCAATTTGGAAATAAGCGATTTCCATGTATTTGGAACTCTAAGACCGTCTCTCTTGTCTAAGCAGTTTGGGCGTTTTTCGATCTCAATTGCTTCACAAATTATGCGGGGTTTGTAGGAATATATAGGTGCGATTACTTTGACCTTGTCGAAATCTATTTTGTAAGCCGTTTGGATATGATGTTCTGCTAAAGTTGAGGAGAAATCCGATTTTCGGACGGCGAGAGAATGCTCGTATATGCGATTTTGGATACGTCTATTAGTTTGGCCGATGTATGATTGGGAGCAGTCATTATTAAGAGGCCTCAATCTGCCTACTCCCCAGAGAAATCTGCATACTGATTGTCGCAAGGTCATTATCCACATTAACGAAAGCGCTTATTATAGTAGAATTTAATTTTTTCAAGTTAAAATTATTATTAGTAAGCCATTCATTATTAAGAGAATCTAGTTGATTTACTCTGAGGCCTCAATCTGCCTACTCCCCAGAGAAATCTGCATACTGATTGTCGCAAGGTCGTTATCCACATTAACGAAAGCACTTATTATAGTAAAATTTAATTTTTTCAAGTTAAAATTATTATTAGTAAGCCAGACACTTGAAGGCAACTTGTTCTTATCCTTCTCAGCTTGTTTATTAAGCCACTGGGTGAGAAGGAAACCATTGTCCTTATCGAACTTGCAAAGGGCATGTTTGAAACAATTCTTAATTGTTTTTTTTTGGAATGTGTTGCCAAGCTTTAGAAACCATTTCGATAACATCGAGCATATTTATTGCTATTGGTGGGCTATTTTCAATACACTTAAAATAACTGATCATAAGCTGTCGGCGATAATAAACTTTCAAACTCTAAATAACACGTTGATCCTAAATCCAAATATTTCTAATTTCATCTAGTGCTAAAGTATTTAAGAAATGGTGCTGGAAACAAGGGTCGTTTTACAGTCTACTCTCTTTTACCATTTTGTTTCTACGACAGCACCTTTCAAAACACTATTGATGTTTAAACGATTTCGAGTTAGCGTCGTAAACATGTCGAGTTTCAAGCTAAATATAGAGCATTTTCGGCATGTACTGGTTTTCTTGTTCAATCAAAAGAAAAACGCGAGTGAAAGCAATCGTACACTTGCAGAAATTAATGTCTCAACGGAATACGTTTATGGACTTTGGTTTAGACAATTCAAAAGTTGTGATTTCGGTTTGAAAGACAAATAACGGTCAGGCTAACCGAAAAATTCAAGTTGCCAAATTGCAAGCATTGTTGAAAGAAGACAATATGCAAAATCAACAACAAATGGCAGAAAGGTTAAATGTTGGTCGCCGAGCCATTTGTGATCGTCTGCATGCCATGGGAAAGATTCAAAAGGCAGGCAAATGGATACCACATCAGCTGAACCACAAACACAAAAGCGAAACACGATGAGCGAAGTTTTGCATTCTCGACATGAAAGAATTTTTTCGGCACCGATTCATAACTGGAGACGAAAAATATACTTCGAGAACCCAAAATGCATAAAATCATGGGTAGACCCAGGATAACCATCAACATCGACCGCAAGACCGAATCGCTTTGGAAAGAAACAATGCTGTGAACTTGGTGGGATCAAATGTATGTATATATGGGTATATAAAGGGTAGGCTTTATTTAAGAGTACATTGGATCAGTTTTTAAGTCAAAACTTGTTAAAAAAGACAAACAAAGATAACAATTTATTAGGCATTGATCACCTGTAGTTGATCACACCTGCAGTCACGAATGAAAGTGAAACGTTAAGTTAACTAAAAGAATCGAAAAAAATTAAGAACATTTGAAAGGAAAGTGTATGTTCCAGCCCAACAGTAGGCAGGACTGCGTATCAAATATAACCACGAACTCGATCAGAATGGGCTGTAGAATGGGCTGTACAAGTAGAAAGGATGAAAGACAGACAAAGCACCAAAAAGCTGCTGAAAGAACAACTGATGGGAAACAGGGGAATAAGCAGGTCAAGAACATTATAGCATGATTATGCCCAGAAAGATGCGCGACAACTATTAAAGATAATAATATGGCAAACAGAAGCAAGAAATCGTTCTAACTGAAAACGGAAATTAAAGGAGGTCCAGTAGGACTGTAGAAACTCTGCAAGAAGGAAGACATCAACGAAACGGGCGATAATAAAAACTCAATAACTTAATTTTTTTAAAGAATATGCCTGCCAGGTGACCTCCGTCTATGCTTAACATTTCTATCTAAATCACAAATTACTCGCCACATGTCGCAATATTTCTGTTAGAATTTGGGTAATGTTGAATTCTAAGTTTCAGCTCCGTAATATTTTGTGGAAGATCGATATAGATGTTACTTTCGAATATGACCTCACATATAAATCACATGCCGTTAAATCTGGGAATTACGCTTGAAACAATTATTCTAGACTATTCTAGGTATAAGATGAATATTTTGTACCAGATGAAACCTAGTTAATTATTGTGCATGATTCTAAAAACTTTTGTAACTAGATTATTCAATTCTTCTATTGGAACCTTGGGTGTGAAACACTAAACACCAAATCACTTTTTTGAACGGCTCGACGCACGTTTCGCTAATATTAGTTAGCATCATCAGGAGATGATTTAATCTAGTAGATTATTGTTGTTTGAAATAGTTATATCTATAAACGTTGTTTTTCTTAAACTTGTATCAATAACAACAATATCGGGTCTGTTATTTCTGCTTGGTAAGCACTGTTCGGTCCCAATACATTCTGTAACTACTATTGTCCAGAACTGGTTGAGGATTGTAATTGTATTATGGGACTTTCTCTGATTCCATTAGCTGCTGTTTTATTAACAATTTTTGATGAATAATCCTCATCATGCCTTTCTTTATGTTTTGTTGCTGCAAATGCTTCACAGCCTCCTGTTAGATGCTGGATTGTTTCGGAGACTCGGCATTGATATCTACATCGATCATCCGTCAAACTGCCGTCCCGAACTATATACTTGAGTTAATTTCTGGCAGTTATAACTTGGTCTTGTATTGCCCATAGGAAGCCCTCTATCTCCGGAAACATCTGTCCAGCAGTCACCAGTAGTTCGACGCTAATATGTCGACTTGTTCCTGAGTGACCTCATTCAAAGGTCTCCCATGCAGAGGTTTTTCTCTCCATGATTGTAATTTCTCAAATTCAGATTTTGCGTAGACTTGAACTTGATCATCGTTTAGTCGCAGTGGTGTTGATCGAATAGCCTGGCATACAGCTTTATGTAGCTTAGACGTTTTCACCTGCTTCAAAAATATTTCTGCAGATTCCCGATTTGTTGCTCCAATTGCTTACTAATATTCACTACCGCCTTGTTGTCGCGGCAATGATTTCGTAAGCAGTGTCCTGATCTTACGTTGCAAATTTTGTATGTCAGTTTTGTTCCAGTTAACTATCCCGAACGAATAATTTAGCACCGAAAATGCATATGTATGGATAGCCTTAGACATGTTTCTGCTATTTAAGTCTATTCTCATTTCTGATCGTCCATGTAGAGTAAATTGTTTAGCCTCATAAGTTCACCATTGTTTTTCAAGCCAAAACCATATTTGGTGGAGTTGGTTTGAGAGTGAATTCATGGCGATACAGAACCAAAGAGAACTTAGCAAATCTCCTTGAAAAATACGTCTTCTGATTGGAATTTCTGCAGATGTTATATTATGGTCACCTTCCCTGCGCTGGATTTTGGCTCTCCATACTGACACGAAGTTCTTCAAGAGATTTATTATTCACTGATTTATTTTATAGATATTTAAGATTTCTATAAGCTATTCATGTGGTATAGAATCGAAAACCTTCTTATAATGGATGTATGCTATATTATTATTTTGCTTCTTGGCATACGCCTAATTGTAAACGACTCAATCAATAACCAATCCCATTGCTCCTTTAGTACAGGCTTTTTGATGCACGGCGATAATATTATTGCGTTCACAATGCGTCTATTTCGATCATTAATGTAAACTGTTATGACTTTATATATCGTGGGGAGGCAGGTTATGAGGCGATATTTTGTAGGATCTTGAGTATTCTGATGGTCCTTTGGCATAAGGTGTGTTGTTCCTTCAGTTAGAAATAATGGTGCATTTTGTGGGTCGACTAATATTTCGTTAGTGATATTAGTTAGTTCATCATGTGTGCGCCATAATTTCTTCAGTCAGTAATTTTGCAGTCCGTCAGGCCCTGGTGTTTAATCACATCAGAAGTTGTTTAATCACATCAGAAACCTCATCGATTGTAAATGGTTCATCTTTCATTTCTTCGTAGTTTTGATAGGCCTGACGTTCCTCTCTTATCCAGAAAGCGTTATTGTTGTGTGAAATCTTTGTACATAGCTGGTTGCCCCAGCATTCTGTTCTCTATCTGTTCTTTAGTAGGAAAGCCATTAATTGGGTTACTAGCAACTAAATTGAGATTCCTGCAAAAAGTTTTTCTAATTTCTAGAATAATGTGTTATCCATTTTTCTTTTATTGCTTTTCTGTTAAATGCTGTTGTTATTTCAACAACAACACTTAATTATTTTGTAAATAGATATTCGTTTTTTTTTTGGTAGGTCCAAAAATTCAACTTATTCGGCTATAAAATTACTGAGCTTAGAAATAATTCCCCCTTCAGACATCTTTATTGATTTTTTATACGTTTACTTAGGCTTCAGATAAACTCAATTTAAATAACCTATTTTATGAGATGTCAATCTAATTCGCACAATAATCTTTTCTGACTAATATCTAAAGTATTTTAAAACATTGTCAAAAGCAATTTAAACGAACATTTTAGGAAGAACACTAGCGACTACTTTTAGTCTATATCAATTTTTAAGTAAAACTGACGAAAATAATTATGAGCCTTTTAGAAAACTGTCGGTAAATTATAAAATAGGGTTTTTAGGAGCGTATAAAACTGTAGCACTTAAAAACCGTTACACTTAGCTGCTTTTGATTTAATTAAATAAATGATATTGTTTATGCAACACAGCAGAATTAATTTAACGGTACAATTACATTAATTTAAAAATTTTAATTTTTTTTAAATACACCAAAAAAACGTATATAAATATGTTAACCTACCTTCCTTAAATCTAAAAGTGTTAGCAGAAATATTTACATCACATTTTTTTTCTATAGTCATATCATTTTTTAACTACCCTACGTGATGACTTCAGTTTAATATACATTTATTCGATTCAAACAACAAATAGCTTGTTTCAAATTGAATTAAAAGGTCGAATAGAAAGTGTAAACAAAGTTCTGATCATTTTTGTTACGTTTCTAGACAGTTTATATTTTCAAAAAAAACGAGACCCTATTGTAGATTCGTTAAAAAGTTCATATCTTCATTATGTTGGATTTTCTTTAGCGAACTAAGATAAAAAGTTGGTGCCTCATGTGTTTTGTGAAAGCTGTAGAATCGTTTTACTCCAGTGATTATCAAGAGATTACGTATACCTTCCATTTGGTTCACCAATGTTATGGAGAGAACGTAGTAATCATGAAAATAACTATTACTTTTGTATTATGAAGACAGTGGGATATAATACAAAAAAGAAGGCAAAGGAGTATTGTATATACCGATATTCGGTCTATTATTAAGCCAATTTTACATTCGAAGGATCTTCCATATCTAATTTGTCCCGGTAATTTGAGTCAAAATATACTAGAAGATGACAATGAAAAATTTCTAGTGATTCTGACGATTTCTCTCCTCAAGGAAACACTCCACATTTAATTAACCAAGACGAATGAAATTATCTCCAGATCTGATTACAACATCCTCAGTTTGAAAGCCTTTAATATGTTAACGAAAAAGCTGCTTGGAAGCCATTGAAAATGGTTGTCGAAAAATTTTTGGGAAATAAAAAAAAAGAAAATTATAAAGATAAAGATAAAGATGTTGCAGATTTATTGAAAAAAACAGATGGGACTGAACATATCATTGAAGATTCATTTCCTGTACTCGCATTAGAGCATTCTCTGAAAAGTTAGGAAGTATGTGTGATGAACAGGGGGTACGTTTTCATCAAGATTTAAAGATTTTCGAAGAACGACATCAAGGAATTTTGGATAAAAACATGTTAGGGGATTACTGTTGGCCCATTATAAGAGAAACCAATCTAAACAACTAGAAAAAGAAGGCGAAAATTAGCCATTTGTAGATTTTTTATTATTCATACAAAGATTTTTTCCATTCTTAAGTAAATAACTATTTCTAAAAGCAGCCGTGACAGAATTTTTTTATTATATTTTCTGGATAACTCTTACCTAAATAAACAATAATTAACAACTTTCAGCTGCGGTGTAAAAACCATGTAAACTAGTGTTATTAATAGTACTAAATATTTTCAACAAATAGAGACGTAAATATTAATGGAAAAATTAGTATTATAATTACAGCTCCTATTCAGAAAGTTGACCATTGATTTAAAATGTATTTATGAAATCCGATATCGGATTTGCGTAATTTTCTAATTATTCATACAATAATTTCTTTTATTTTGATTCTATTATTAGATGAGGAGTCTAACAATCGTCTTGTTCATGTTTTCCTTGGTGTATCTCGTCCCTTTTTTATATTTTTTAATTTAAAAAACTGTTTTTGTTGATCTGTTCGGGTCCAGTCTATTCATGTGGTCAAACCAACGTACTTGTCTCATTTCTATTTTACTCATAACAATTTTCTGCTTGGACCTTTCCCTGATTGTTTTATTGGCAACTCCTAAATGTAGCGAACAGACATTTTTATCTAGAACGGCTCTGTTATATAATTGATAACAAATTGCCATTAAATCTCAACAACAAGCTTATTGTGCAAGTTGGTTCACGAAAACAGATGTTTTATAAAGAAGCATTAGTTCATTAACATTTCGTAAAAAAATATTTACTAAAATTAACATAAATTATTAAATTATATTAACATAAAAATAATCATTGTCATGCATAAAAATGGCATAAACATGCCATTTTTAGTGCTTAAATGCAAAAAATAATGTCATTCTTTTAAGCCATTCTCGAAAGTTTGCATCTTTTTAGACTATGTAATGATATCTGCTACAATTCATTAATTTCATATTTTGAATCAAAATCCGCAGTTTTGTTAATGCAGTTATGTATTATGCAGTTATGCATTTTGCAGTTATGCAGTTATGCATTATTATTACATATGTTAATTTGCTTTTTTTTCATCACTCTTGTTGATGATAAAATTTTATTTTTCTTCAAATAGGTCAAGCATTGTTTGTAAACGAAAAATTACAAAGGCATTGTAAGTAACACGTGGCGACCTCGAGTCCACAGTGGCATGATGGATAATAAACAGCTCTATAAGGAGAGTATATACATCAGCTGCAAGTCCCCCTCTCTTTATTGCCGAAATAATTCCCATTACAACGTCCGTTTCGTATGGGCACCTTTCTTACTTGGGCGAATATTTCAATAAACTATAAATAGTTCAAATAAGTTGTTGCCTATTTAGACTTGTGATTATTAAAAAACATACATTAGGAATTAGAATAAAAAAATATACTAGAACTAATAGATCACCTGAGTAGTGTCAACTCCCTTGCACACCACTTTCGCAAATATAGAGTCGATAAAAAGCTCTCAAAAAGTCGGAAATAAACTCAATAGTTGTCATAAAAGGTGGTGCTTAATATCTGCAGGAAATGTTCTAATAAAAGTATATGTTTCATTGTTTTAATTGATTCCAATAGCACTTGCCATAAACTTATTTTCTTTTAACGTAAGTATATATATATATATATATATATATATATATATATATATATATATATATATATATATATATATATATATATATATATATATATGACAGCTTTGTATATCTTGGGCAGAGGATTTCCATGGAGTGGAATACCGCCCGGGAGGTGGAGCGGCGTGTTAAATGTGGCTGGCAGGCATTTGGTAGGCTCAACATAGTGTTTAAGAGCAGACTCCCACTTTGCCTGAAAAGAAAAGTATTCGATCAGTGCGTTCTACCCGTTATGACATACGGAAGTGAAACCTGGACACTCACATCGCAATCAATTCAAAAACTTCGGGTGGCACAGAGGGGAATGGAAAGATGTATGCTTGGCATTACAAGACGAGACAGAAAGTCCTGCGCATGGATCAGGGAACAAACAAAAGTCTGTGACATCATTGGAAGAGTAAAACAGTTCAAATGGAGATGGGCAGGCCATATAGCGAGGCGATGGGACGACAGATGGACCAAGGCAATCCTGGAGTGGATACCGCTTGATCGCAAACGTCCGCGAAGAAGACCGAAAGCACGATGGACTGATGACATCGTTAAGTATATTGGACCCGAGTGGCAGAGGAAAGCCCAGGACCGTGAAGGTTGGAAGCATGCTGAAGAGGCCTTCATCCTGCAGTGGATCGATACGGGCTGATGATGATGATGATGATGATGATGATCATGATGAAATTATTTAAGTTATTAAATCAAGCCAAAACTAGTTATGAATGTCTAAGAAAATTTTTTAATATAATTACAATTTTGTCCATCATTTCATAAGTCCCATTTTCGTTAAACATACATTTCATCTGGCATTAGAGTAATCTGAACATAGGAAGAATTACAGATTCAAAGAAATTTTCGGATTTTAACGATGGTATAAAGGAGGATGTATCCTGGGATTAGCCAGGGTCCTCTACAAATATATATGTAGCTTGGGTAAGACGGAAACAACGCTATCCAATTACTAAAAGTGGATTTTGAACTGTCGCTTGTCGCTCGAGGGTCGCCTTGTATCATAAACAGTGTTAATATAAGCAATTTTCCTACTAAATAGGAAGCACGTTCTCTAGACACATTAAATGGTCATTAATAGATGTTACAAAGTTAGCTTAAATTTAATTGCAATACTAAATAATATTAAGATAATTAATTGCGTTTAACGGAGTATTAATGCAAATTACAGGTAGAAATGCAAGGATTACTTTGAAGTTTTTAAGATATAAAACCGAATAAGATTTGCAAATAACGAAATTGCATATATCATACTAGCTGTGTATTTAAAATATTTATTTGGTTTTTTAAAAGTTCATGCCATTTGAAGGTTGATGCGCGTAACAAAAGAGCATCTTCGATTTTCCATCCACTTTATATTTTATCTGAGGAAATATGGTGTTGAAATATGCTAGTGAAATCGCTTGTGCTGTAAGTGATGATTCATGTAAAAGATAGCTAAGAAGATGGCAATCTTGAAGATGAATCGCTTGCTTGAAGCTGTTCCTCAGTCCTACATCGGTACCTTTGTTTTAGGAATGACCAGATAATCACAAGAGGACAAATCAGGCATATAATGGATGGTATATCTCCTAAGGAAGATATATATATATATATATATATATATATATATATATATATATATATATATATATATATATATATATATATATGTGTGTGTGTGTGTGTGTGTGTGTGTGTGTGTATGTATGTAAGCCATCCGTCGTAAAGTGGGCAAAAATATGTCTTGTTTGATTGTGGATGGGGTCTCCCTATTCTTGACGAGAGAGCATATGTTGGTACCCTGATGGGTCTAACCACCAATAGACGAAACATGTGCCCTCCAATGTAAGGGACGGGTGGGGTGTCCTCCCGGTCAAGCAACTAACCATTGCTCATTATGGCGGAGACGCAGGTTGTTGTGCGTTCCACATGAGATTGTGAAACCGAACGGTCGGGGGTGACTACTATTGTCTCATTGGACGCAGTCCAAAAAGTAAAAAAAACTGTATATATATATATATATATATATATATATATATATATATATATATATATATATATATATATATATATATATATATATATATATATATATATATACTCATCAGGGCACCAACATATGCTCTCTCGTCAAGAATAGGGAGACCCTATCCACAATCAAACAAGACATATTTTCGCCGACTTTACGTCGGATGGCTTACACATACACACACACACACACAGACACACACAGACACACACACACAGACACACCGTCACACACACACACACACATATATATATATATATATATATATATATATATATATATATATATATATATATATATATATATATATATATATATATTGATATTGATATATATATATATATATATATATATATATATATATATATATATATATATATATATATATATATATATATATATATATATATATTGATATTGATATATATATATATATATATATATATATATATATATATATATATATATATATATATATATATATATATATATATATATATATAGTTGTGGTCAAACTAATAAGAGTGTATCACCGAAAAATGACCATTATTTAATGTATAATTACTGTATGAATTCAAATCTTATCTTTTATTTTTATTAGTACAATACCTTGTCATTTACCAGTTCAATGTAATATTGGAGACTTATTTGTTTATTTTATTTTATCAGGTTCATATTTCTTGACGATAATAAAAACTTTAGGTGACAAAAAAATAAGAGTGATTTTTAAATTGTTTGCTGTTCGTTCATTGTAATCGAAAATATTTCAGTATCATTGGTATGCATTGTCGATATATTCATACAGTTTTAAATGTTACTATGGGTCGCGCAAAGCATTGTACTCCTGAAGAGAGGCGTCTAATATTACAGTTACGTCAAAACAAAACTTGTAAATTTATTTCTCATCTACTAAAGCGATCTGAATGCGTTATTGCTAAAGTTTTAAAAGAGCAAAAATTAATAAAGATATCACAAGAAACAAGAGATCGCCCAAGAAAAACAAGCAAAAGTTTGGATAAATGTATTGTACGAGAGGCGCGGAAACACCCATTTTTCACTTCGTTCCACATTAAACGGAAAATGGGTCTACAAATCAGTACACGGACAATTCGTCGACGATTGGTAGAAATAGATCTTCGTGAAAGAGTTGCAAGAAAGGTACCATATTTAAGTAAAAAAAATATTCAGCATAGATTAAGTTTTGCCAGATTTAACTTAATCGAAAAATACAGTCGTAATTAGAAAAATATTTTATTTAATGATGAAACAAAAATAAATCTCTTTGGATCAGATGAGAAACGGTATGTTAGGCGATATAAGAATGAAGAACTAAATCCGCGAAATACATTAGGAAGAGTAAATCATGGAGGAGGAATTTTAAACTGTGGGGTTGCTTTTTCTATAATGGTGTAGGTCCACTATATTGGATCAAAGATACTATGACCAAAGAAACCTACATGAAAATATTAGAAAAAAATATGCTTCTTTATGCCTAAATGAATATGCCGCTAAAGTGGATCTACCAGCAGGATAACGATCCGAAACATACCGCGAAAGTAGCGAAACGATGGTTTCTCGCAAATAAGATAGAAGTGTTGCCCTGGCCGTCACAATCTCCTGATTTTAATCCAATAGAGAATCTTTGGCAATATTTTTAAAAAGGCATTGCTAATAAAAAAAACATCAAACAAAAATATGTTGTAGGAAGAAGTCAAGAAAACTTGGTATCGGTTGAAATTTGTTGACTCTATTCAAAGGAGATGCTCAGCTGTGGTTAAACAAAAAATATATTTTACTAAATACTAATATTTTATATTTATTAAGTTTGTCAATAAGCATTAGTTTTCAAAATTTAAAACTATAAATGATATACTCTTATTTTTTGACCAGTAAAAAAGCACATATTGTTTGATAAGTGTAGTCATTTTTGTAATATTTTTGTAATACGTGTTTTGATTTATCAATATTTTTTTGTATCAGGATACGTTACACAACGTTGATAATATTATAATAATTCTCTAATAAATTCGTTAAATACATTAAAATAAAATGTTTAGATTTAGCATTTATACTCCATGACCTAATTGTAGTGCATTTTCGGCTTTAGGATGTGTTGTAGAAATTGGATGCTGTCCAACCATTAGGTCGATTGTCGTAAAGAACCCACTTTTTGTCGCATGCCACAATCCGTTGAAGAACCGGATCGTTTTTATTGCGCAAAAAAAGGGCAGACGACATTTCAAAATGACGACTTTTTGATTTTTATTCAATTCGTGCGGCACCCATTTATCAAGCTCTTCTGATTTTTCAATCTTCTGCATATAATTAAAAATCGTCACATTCATTACGCTTAATTCAGAGGCAAGCTCCCGTACACCTGTACGTGGATTGGCTTTAACTAAGGCCCTCAATTAATCGTTGTCAACATTCGGTGGCCGACCACTACGCTCATCATCTTCAAGGCTGTCATCACCGCTATGACATTTTTTAAACCACCAATAAGCAGTACGTTCACTTCGCGAACTGTTTCGGCAGCTGTTCGGGCTAGTTCGAACACTGGATCAAGAAAATTATGCGAATTTGCTTTTCGTCCATGTTGCATTTAACGCTCTGAAAAAATTGCCCAAAATTATTTTAGAACAAAACTAAAACCACCGTTAGATATAGCGAAAAAAGCGCTCTAAAATGATATATAAAGTTAATGGGTGGAATTTAACAAAATTTTATTTGAAAATAGAGCATTTAAAATTCAAATAATAGAAACCGCAATATCTTTCTTAACAACGTCATAAAAAATAAGACATCATGGTTCAAAAAAAGAAACCTTTTTTGCGCCACCCCCGTCTATGAATATACTTCCTAACAAAGTTACAAGATGAAATATTATCTCTATCTTTAATACTATATTAGTTTAATTTTTAAATTTTAATTAGTTTCATTTAATTAGTTTAATATATTTATGTATTATTAAAAATGAATAATAAAAAGGCAGAATGAAAGTGCATAGATACTACATCACAAAATATTTAAAATATATCGGGATTTCCGGAAAGTTCGTAGGGATTTTCTATTAGTTGCTCTTTTAATGTTTGTAAACAAAATTATGTGTTAGATTAGTAATGTTTATTTATGTATTTGTAATTTACAATATTATTCAAATTGGTTATGATTTGCCTTCGGTGAGTTAAGTTGCTTCAAATTGGAAATGTTCCATTAGGATTTTTTATTTCAAAAAGGGCAAGGATGTTGTAGAAATAAAAAACAAGGTTTACACCATTTACTGAGAGGGTCCTATTGGGAAAGGGCGGAGTTGTTTACCTGAAAGCCCGGCATCGCTCTGGCCGTCCTTCAAGCACTGATGTCGAAAAAATAAAGGAACCTCTTCGTGCGATTTTTTGGTGAAAATAAATTGGAGGCTCCATCACCGGAGCGGATGGAACCGGTGGTGAAAAGGTGGCTTGGGTACAACAACGTGCAATTAAAAAATTATTGGTTTTGTAAGGGTCAGTGGTTTTAAGCATGGCAAATGACGGCCTTTGAGCCCATACTCTTTGAGCTTCTTCCTCGCAATCAAACCACCAACACCGCCCTGTACTGTTCACAATTAGATCGCCTCAAGACAGCAATTAAAGAAAAACCACCACAATAAGCAAAATAGGCGTCGCGTTTCATCATGTCAATTATCGACTATAAGTTTCAATCAGGATCCAACTAGAATGGGATATTTTGTCCCCATTCACCTTACACATGAGACATCGTACCCTCAGACTCATCTACTCTGCTTCCTTCAATATTTAATTCAATCTTTTTGAACGGGAGAATAGATGAAAAACAACCTATTGATCATTTTTGGCAATAAAAATGACATTGTTTGGCAAAATGGAATTATAGATCTACTACTACGTTGGCAAAAAGTTGTAAATAATAATGGTAATTACATAATAGAATATATAAATATTTGCATAAACTATTTGCCTTTCAATTTCCATTAAAATAAATGGCTACAAAGTTTCCGGACAACTCGATAGGTTTCATGAATTGGAGGTCATAAACACCAGGAAAGGCAAATTAGTGTAGGAGGAAGTCGAAGCTTTTCAACGGCCATAGAGTTATGATGGTGATTATGATGGTGATATATTCTAATTTATTGTTGTGAATATTTTCTGTGTAATTACATACTTTTATTGGAGCAGCATCTTATTTTTATTTGCTATTGAAATATAAATTTGAAAAACTTTCTCAATAGAATTTTACATCTCAAAGTTTCCAATACAATTTATTTTTTCGCTGTTGCTTTAAAAGCAAAAAATCTATTTACCATCATGTTTGTAGAATGAATATTTTAGACCAGCTGCTTTTTCTCTTATTCAATATTCCATTAAGTATTTTGTATGTATTATGGAACGAAAGTTCAACAGTGGCTCAGCGTGGGGCCATTTCCGTCAAAAACGAAACGAAACACAAAAGGTTCAATTTCGGAAACCCCTATTTAATCGATCGTCGAAATTTAAATAAAGGATTGCCAGAATTGGTCCTTTGTCTTTCGTTTGTTTTGTTACTGATAAAAGGAAAGTCAGCCTATTGTTTTCGGAAACGGAGAGGCGTCGTAAATCCGCATAAGAAATTCCAAATCTTCTTTCCAAAAATCCAGCGATAAAGAGATGTTCATATTTTGAATTCAAAAATATTAGATATTATTATCGTGTTCTTCAAATTGAATGAATTAACAGCTTATTAATAATTTTGACAATAAAGGGAAAATTAATAGAAATTGTAGAAATAGCCCTAGTTTTAACAGATAAATACATTAATATTAAATAAACTGAGTTTATTTAACTCTAACTTTTTACATATTGCAAGAAGTGTTTTTTATTCACTTAAGGAATTTTAGTTTGTTGAATTTGAGTGTTATTGTTTTAATGCATTTGAACTGAATAATTATAATTAGATTTAATTATACATTTACCTAAAATTATTACAAATGCAAATTAATTTATTTTATTTACTTTTCATGTAGTATTATTAATATGATAATAATTAAAACACTTGGTATTTGTTTCACAATATATTCAAGATATTCTCTAACATGTTTCGGCCTCGCGACCATTCTCAAAGAGAGTTATGTATAAACTAAACTAAAGTTTCAAAGTGCTGTCTAATGGAAGTCGGTTTTTTCATCTCGTTAAATTTATTACACTATCAATAATTGGAGTATTTCCGAAGTCTAGCTGGGTGTTTGTTAGGTTTTTGCCGTCGTATATGGCTTTTTTAATTTCGAAAATTTCCAGGTAATTTAACAGCCTGCTTTTATTGCAGCTATGTATTAATTTGGTATTATTAATGTTAAAAAATGGTTCTGGTCTATACAATGTTCGGCAAAGCCCGTCTTTCTCTGATTGTGTAAAATTGAATATTTATGTTCTTTTAGCCTATCGTTGAGCGATCGGCCCGTTTGGCCTATATAAATAGCGTCACACATATTACATTTAATTTCGTATACTCCAGATTTGTCACAAAATTTTGCTCTTTCTTTGTTATTGTTTAACATCGATGCAAGATTATTCTTATTAACAGAGATAATATTAATCTTTTCGTTCTTTAACTAATTTGTGATTCTTGAACTTAATTTGTGAATATAGTTTATAGCATGCCAATTTTTAGAATCTTTTTCGGGTGTTGCGGCATAAAAATGTTTGGTGTTGTTTTTCTTAATCTTGTTTTTTATCATTTTATCTATGATGCTTGGCTGATATCCATTATTCCTTGCGATATTTTTGATAATATTAAGTTCTTTTTCATAGCTGTCTTTTTTAAGTGGAATCGTTAGAAGTCTGTGGGTCATAGTATGAAAAGTGGACATTTTTACATTCCATGACTGATTTGAACTTGCGTGAATAATTGTATCGGTATACGTGGGTTTTCTAAATATTTCGAATTCTAATTTATTCGGTGTTCTTATTATTTTTAAATCTAAGAAATTTAATGAATTATCCGTCTCTGTTTCTATTGTGAACTGGATTTTTGAGTTTACACTGTTTAAATATTCAAGAAATTGACCCAATAGTCTTTCTGTACCGGTCCATATGCAAATAATATCATCGACATACCTGGCCCAAAAATGTATGTGTCTTGTATAATTAGTGTCGCTAAATAAATTGTTTTCAAAATTAGCCATATAAATTTCTGCCAGGAGGGGGCTCAGGGGGCTTCCCATTGGTAATCCATTCGTTTGTTGGTAAAATTTTGAATTGGGTCAATTTCTTGAATATTTAAACAGTGTAAACTCAAAAATCTAGTTCACAATAGAAACAGAGACGGATAATTCATTAAATTTCTTAGATTTAAAAATAATAAGAACACCGAATAAATTAGAATTCGAAATATTTAGAAAACCCACGTATACCGATACAATTATTCAAGTCAGTCATGGAATGTAAAAATGTCCACTTTTCATAGTATGACCCACAGACTTCTAACGATTCCACTTAAAAAAAGACAGCTATGAAAAAGAACTTAATATTATCAAAAATATCGCAAGGAATAATGGATATCAGCCAAGCATCATAGATAAAATGATAAAAAACAAGATTAAGAAAAACAACACCAAACATTTTTATGCCGCAACACCCGAAAAAGATTCTAAAAATTGGCATGCTATAAACTATATTCACAAATTAAGTTCAAGAATCACAAATCAGTTAAAGAACGAAAATATTAATATTATCTCTGTTAATAAGAATAATCTTGCATCGATGTTAAACAATAACAAAGAAAGAGCAAAATTTTGTGACAAATCTGGAGTATACGAAATTAAATGTTATATGTGTGACGCTATTTATATAGGCCAAACGGGCCGATCGCTCAATGATAGGCTAAAAGAACATAAATATTCAATTTTACACAATCAGAGAAAGACGGGCTTTGCCGAACATTGTATAGACCAGAACCATTTTTTTAACATTAATAATACCAAATTAATACATAGTTGCAATAAAAGCAGACTGTTACATTACCTGGAAATTTTCGAAATTTAAAAAGCCATATACGACGGCAAAAACCTAACAAACACCCAGCTAGACTTCGGAAATACTCCAATTATTGATAGTGTAATAAATTTAACGAGATGAAAAAACCGACTTCCATTAGACAGCACTTTGAAACTTTAGTTTAGTTTATACATAACTCTCTTTGAGAATGGTCGCGAGGCCGAAACATGTTAGAGAATATCTTGAATATATTGTGAAACAAATACTAAGTGTTTTAATTATTATCATTGTTACTATGTTTCACCAAGAGCCAACCGCGCAATCAATCAAAACTATTATTATTAATATTTTGAAACATATTCTGAGGTTCAAAAAATGTGCAACACCCAGTATTCAAAATTAAACTAAAAATAAAAATAGAACTTAAAATATACTCATTCTGTAGTATACCTTTAGTATTTTTGTAGTATATCAAAGTAAACTGTAGTGTAGCAAAATAAACTGTTTTGTAAAAAAAATTGTTTTTATCATGGTGTGAGATATTTTTTGGATACTTCTAACCGAAGAGGCTTCGGCAGAACTAAAAAACAAAAACGGCGACCACGAATCGGAAGACCCTGCCGACATTCCGTTGTTATTGCATACTTCTACTTAACTGCACACAACAAAATACGTCCTTGGAATGGTGCCGACCAAGAATTGAATGACATTCTATTTTCATTAGTGATGAGTCGTATCACTTTAGAAATTATGAAATTAAAAATTCTTTCAAATCTTATTTTTCTTTTTCTCAAAATTAATAATTCTGATAATAATAATTTTACGCAAGAGGATTATAGAACTACTAGAAAACGTATTTAAAGAAGTATAATTTTGTAACTTAGGACCGCATCGACATTTGAGTTAGTTCAGTAGCCCGTAAAGTGAGATAAGCACAGAAAGAATAACAGGATAATGAAAACAACCCAAATTTGGATTGCAAAATTGGTAATGCGATAAAGAACAGGTGTATAGTTACGGATTTAATAGAGGTATTTAACAAAATAAGAAGTTATATATGTATTTGAAAACTCTTTTCAATAACCAAAATGAAAACGTAGATGACTCACCTCTAGGAAGTTGTTCCGCAGGTGTATATATACGAAGGTTGCTATTTATGTATCCGGAATTGGCAACAATGGTGTTGCTAGGCACCATCTGACATACCATCGCAAAATTTGTTTACGTATTTTACTGTGTTTTACTGTATACGTACTCAGGACGTTTTATCATACGGACGCTATTTATGTTGAAGTAACTTGAACACTTACTTCATCGCAGTCAAAAAATTGAATTAACTCGTGAGAATTTTTGTGTAATGATTTACTACGACTTTCGACGTGAATTATCTCAACAACAGTGTATCGATCAACTCACTTCAACCTTTGATGATAAAGCACCATTTAAAACCACTGAATAACACTGGTTTAGTGAATTCAATCGTGGGCTCCGTTTCCTCACGCACGAAATTAAAGAAGGTCGCCAAAAATCGTTTGTTGTGCCCGAAAACATTGATACTGTGCGCGAACTGATAAAGCAATATCGTCATGTGACATACCGTGAGATTGAGGGATTAGTAGGACAAGCATACATAAGATTTTACATGAAAATTTAGCCGTGAAAAAGATTTGTGCGCTTTTGATTCCGCATAATTTGACAATCGCTCAAAAAAGGCTCGTGTCGATTGGTGCAAAGAAATGCTTAAACATACAATAATGGTGCATCAAAAGCCGTGTACGACATCTATACAGCTGAATCTTGGATCTATGCGCATGAGCATGAAAGTGGGCAGCAGCCGACTGTATGGGTCTTTCAAAATGAGCCAAATCCAAAAAAACTTGTTCGCGCAATAAGTACTTCGAAGCAAATGGTCGCCTGTTTTTTGGGATAATAGGGCATATAGCTACAGAGCAACTAGAGAATCGTAGAATGGTCAATTCTAAACGAAACACAACCAGAAGTCTTGAAGAAGTAAGAAAAAATAACCAACGACACAGGATCATTCTTCATCATGACAACGCGAGCTCTCACACATCGAACTGAACAACTTAATATTTGCCGGTCAAAACATCGAATTGATGGGTCATCCGCCTTACAGTCCTCATTTGGTACCCAATGATTTCTTTTTGTTCCCGTTCGTCAAGAATAAACTACGTGGTCAACGATTTTCGACGCTAGAAGAAGCGGTTAATGCTTCTATCATCAATTCCCCCAATCGGAATGGAAACAGTGGCATAAAAATTCGTTCAAACACATGCAAAAGAGTTAAGAAACATTAAAACCATTTTCAATAATAAATATTTATTTTTATTTATTATTCCGGATACATATTCCTCGTATAATTATTGATCAATGATTCTATCGGAACCTTTGCTGTGAAAGACTAAACTCAAAATTGATTTACAACAAATTACTTTCTTAAAATTTCTCGACGCGCATTTTGTTTACCATGTTAGCATCATCAGGAGATGATTGAATTTAATTCTACAACTAAACTATGTTCTATTTATATGATAACCATACCCAATAAATGGTATAAAAATTATGAACCTTGAAGTTAACTAAACGTTAGATTAATAATTCAAAATCTTGCCTGTGTAGTTTCCTCATCCCGATTCATGGTTTTTTGAGATTTTTCGAATTAATGTTTGTATGTGCATCCATTACTATAATGTCGTTTTTTTGTTTTTCAAATCACCGGATTAGCACTTGTCATTAGGCCTCATTTTAAAGTTCTGTAACCCTTATTGGACATCTTTATAATAACACTACACACCTTTACAATAGAATAGAATTAATAATTAGCACCTTCTCAATTCTTCTGTTGGAACCTTCGGTGTGAAACACTACATTCGAAGAGATTTACCACTAAACACCAAATCACTTTTTTAAACTTCTCGACGTACGTTACGCTAATCATGTTAGCATTATCAGGAGATGATTTAATCTAATTTTAAATAAATATAATATTTTACTTTACATTTTATAATCTCTATTATCTCTATTTATTAATCTAGACTAAATCATCTTCTGATGATGCTAACATGGTTAGCGAAACGTGCATCGAGAAGTTCAAAAAAAGTGATTTGGTGTTTAGTGGTAAATCTCTTCGAGTTTACTAGCACCTTTTCTTAAACACATCATTACTTAATGTATGTATTTAAATAAAGATGTGACTGTCGGTTTTCCAAAGATTTCCATGAAACAAACTGTGTATATTGCAAATATTTCTTAGTGTAATTCTCACATAACTACTTATGAGGAGAGATTTAATATTAATTTTTTATTTTCAGATTTTTCATGCCGGGCTACCAGTTTTCATAAAACCGTATTTGTTCTTCTCCCTTCATGGATTGGCAATGTCACACGCTTGCTATAACCCCATTATTTACTGTTACATGAATACCCGATTTCGCGACGGGTTATTTCTCATCTTCAGGACGTTACCTTGTTTCAAGGGATGTTATGTTCGGAAATCCAGGAGCTCATTGTCATCTACATTCCACAGGCACGTTGGTAAGTACTGCATTCAATTTTTCTTCTATATATTAATAAAATATATTAATAATTATATCGTAAACGTTTCCTGATCTTGATTTTTTTTTGTTCTATTTATTACAACTATGTGCAGAAGGTATGGGCAAAATTCAGAAAAAAATTACAATTTTTGTAAACAAGAGTTTTATTGGAGTAAAAAACTACTACTAAAACTAAAAAAAAAGAGTTATAAAAAATCATTATTCATGTCTTTAAAGAAAAATGCCTTGAGTATATTTAATCAATAAATCCCCTTGAGTCTTAATTGCTGTCCAAAATCTCTTCCTGAAGTGCCCGCATGCTATATGTAGCACCTGCTTTTCTGAATGAATTTCTTTTCAATTTCGGCATGTAGACATGTCATACACATTATACTGTATCGATTTCCGGTTCAAGAATGCTGCATAAATAACAGAGCAACGAATCTGGATTATTAGGAGGTTAAAATATTTTGCACTAAAAAATGCCCACGTTATGTGATAGCACAGTCTTGAATCAAATGGCTCCTATTTGCAAGTGCACCATCTCGCTGATGTATGTATAACTTCTCAGAGGTTACAGTTCATTTCCAAGATTTCATTATCTTCTTTAGAACGCGTACATAGGCATCTTTCATCACGGATTGTTGCGTCATAATATTACCTTCACTTGATGCAATACCTAGCACCTTAATACTCGCTGGAAATGCCCTCCTCCCTATGTACAATAAGGGTATCTGGGGATTGTGGTAAATCAGCAACAACTTCAACATTTTTTTTTTCGAAACGTCCAGCGGTTTTCTTTTTTATTAAACCCAGAAGGAAGTTGTTGCGGGAAACGAGTTTTATCCTGGCAGCCTCAGAAAGTATTTCGTATTCTAATCGTATACGTTTTGTAGGGCAGAGCATTTTTTGCAATTCAACCCATTGTCGAGCTTTTTCGAGAAACGTAGTAGTCTTTGGCGCCCAATTTTTTAATGATTTTTAAATTATCATTGTTGTTTACTTATGTTTCACACTCAATCTAAGTCTCCTATATCCAATATAACATATTTAATACAATACAAATTGATTCAAATTAAAAATTGTTCTGGATTTTGGTCACACCTCTTGTATATGGCCAAAATATTGATGTTTAGGCACATCCTAAAATTAAATTTCATTAAATACCTTTTAATTATTGCTTATAATTTATATAATTTAACTCATGATTTATTAACAATTTTTAAATTAAAATCTAAATTTTAATTAACTTTTAATTAACTTTAACTTGCTCATTTAGGATTATAAATTATATCTTATGTCATAACTTATATAATAGTTAAAATTCAAACCAATCACAAAAAATTTCTGTAAATTATCGATGAGTCGGGATAAAACTCCGTTATTGTGATACCAGTACATTAAATAAATAAGTCAATTCTCTTCTATAAATAACTTTCCATTCCTAATTTGCTTTTACTCAATAGGTTTTTTATGACCTAAGGCAACCACTGGCGATAAAAACAAAAGTAATCTTAGATAAACAGGGTTTTCTAATTGGGAATAGAAGACATACTAAACAAAATGGCCCAAATATAGAGCCAAAAAGTTTTATTTCTAATTAAACAATGCATGTTAACTTTCCTAAACATCATTGTAGAAGCTAATTTAGACTATTGATAATTAATATGTATTTCGAAATTACTTTTCTATAGACACATAGCGCAGTTCTACGTATTTCTTCGAAAGGTAGTCAAATTGTCATTAACAAATGCTTTATTTGCTGAAACAAAAACTATATGTCCCCTATTGCATTGTTCTATGATAAAAGTTCTAGATGTTTAGATTTGGAGTTTAAATAAATTCAAATTCTTACTAGTATATTAGAAAAATATTTGCTTTAGAAAGTAACCAGAATTCCTTCTAGAAAGTTGCCACACTGGTAATCAGTGCCTTCTTACTGTCCATATGTATGTTTCATAAATATGGATATTCACAAAGGTCAGCATGAATCTAAACACAAGGAGCCACTTAACATTACATCACGCACTTTAACGTTTTATGTGTTTTATGTGAAATATCTTAGCAATAGAGTAATTGATGGATATAGTCAATGAAGCATAGAAATCGGTGGAATGGCTAATGCTCAGAAACAAGACTAACATACAAAAAACGCTAATATATACTAGGAAAGACCAAACTGAAAGACCTGAGGGAGGAGTCAGTGAAACTAAAATGGAAGTTTATAAGGCATGATATAAGATGTCATACACGTAAAACCGCAATACAGTACCGCAATGGATAGAAGTCATAATAAACGCAAACAAATGGAAGTATCTAATGGAGGTACATATTTATTTGAATGAAATAGGGTGAATGAGTAGATCCATTACAAAATGTTACCATCAAGTAAGATGACTGATTCAGATGTATGCTGCTCGTTGGTACGAAAATGAACTAAATGCCTGTCCGACTAATAATAATAGAATCTATCAAAATGTGAGCTTTGGACTGAAAGAAATCATTCAGTCTTTTCGACCCTAAAAGTGGGGAAGATGGATTTGTTGAGTGAAAAGGTCATGCGGTTCCTACCAGTGAGGATGAAAGGAAGACCACCATTCATTAGGTGTCCTTAGGTGTCATTAAAGGATCCAGAAAAAATCTTTCATGACACCTAATTCCTTCAGGTGCCACTCAGTCCTTGTCGCAATATGCATAACAGGTTGGCTAAAGGATAGACTCGAGCCCCGAGGGCGTTATTTCGCGTACTTGGAGGAAGAATACATGTCTCGTGGAGACTTTAGGATTAGCAGACTTGCTGAATGCAAACGTAGGATATTAGTGTTAATAAAATATATCTGGAAGTCGTAAATAGCCACAATTAATACATAATTGATTATAATTTATTTTATATATTAAATGTACTAGCTGTTACCCGCCCGTTTAATAAAGTTAGTAATAATTATTTTTTTTATGATTAATATTACTTTTAGAATTCCGTAGCCTTTACCCGCTATTTGACAATTTTGTTCAATAAATTTCATAAAGACAACATTACCAGGAACTCCCAGTCCAAAATTTCAAATTTCTGCTGGTATTTTTTTATGGTATATAACCATAAAAATAAAATAAATATGAAACAATCAGTAAAATTTGTAAAAAATAACATTTATTGCAATACATCTCTGTATACTCTGCTATTTTCAGCAATATTTTATATTTTCTTAGTTAAATCTTTGTTTTAAGCGAATGCTATCAAAATATTTGACTGGTAGGCAAATAAAAAATTGCAGTCCGCAACTCCCTTAGGAGTTGATTTTTATTAACCGTCCTCCTTAGGGAACATCTAAGATGCATAAAGAATATTCCTGCCAAATTTAAAGTTTGTAGGGCTTATTCTTTCTGAGAATTCGCGAATAGTGAGTGGTACTTTAACAGAATAATAAATAAAAGAAATATTTATCATTGAAAATAGTTTAATTGTTTTTTCAAATATTCTCCGCGATGATTGATACACGTTTGAATACATTTGAACCACTTTTCATAGCACTTTTTCCATTCCGATTGAGGTATCTCCAAAACAAGCATTTTGAACGTGGCAACCACTTCTTCTGGCGTCGAAAATCGTTGACCACATAGTTTATACTTCACGGATGGAAACAAAAAGAAATCATTGGCTATCAAATTAGGACTGTATGGCGAATGACCCATCAATTCGATGTTTTGACCCGTTAAATATTGAGTTGTTCGGTCCGATGTGTAAGAACCAGCGTTGTTATGGTGAAGAATGATCCTGCGTCGCTAGTTGTTTTTCTTATGTCTTTAAAAACTTCTGGTATACAAATGATTGTATACCATTCAGAATTGACCGTTCTACAATTCTCTAGTGGCACTGTAGCCACGTGCCCATTTATCCCAAAAAACTAGTCGGCCGTTTGTTGGGTTTGGCTCATTTTAAAAGACGCATACTGTCGATTGCTGTTTACTTTCGGGCTCATACGCATAGATCCAAGATTCGTCACCTATGTAAATATTATACACGGCTTTTGATGCACTACGACTGTATTTTTGGAGCATTTCTTTGCACCAATCAACACAAGCCTTTTTTGAGCAATTGTCAAATTATGTGAAATCCAACGCGCTTAAATCTTTTTTGCGGCTAAATGCTCATGTAAAATCTTCTGTCTGCTTATAATACTAACACCCCGGGATACTTCAATCTTTCAATCTTTATCTTGCTTTATCAGTCCGCGCACAGTATCGATGTTTTCTGGCACAAAAACCGATTTTGCGAACGACCTTCCTTAAATTCATCTGTGAGCGAACGACGGCCACGATTAAGTTCACTAACCTAGTGATATACAGTGGTTTGAGATTGTCCTTCATCGCCAAAAGTCGAATTGAGTTGATCGATGCACTGTTGTTGAGATAATCCACGCCGAATGTCGTAGTAAATCATCGCACGAAAAATTTCACGAATTAATTCCACTTTCTGACTGAGATGAAATTTTCAAGTCACTAACCAACACAAATTGAACAAGAAACTCGAAGAGATTTACCACCTAAACACCAAATCACTTTTTAAAAACTTCTCGACGCACGTTTCGCTAACCATGTTAGCATCATCAAGAGATGATTTAATTTGGATTAGATTAGTGGTAAATCTCTTCGAGCTTAGCGTCCGTATGATAAGCTGATCTGAGTATTTATACAGTCAACAATGTCAAACTTTATGACATGTATGTCAAATGGCGCCTAGCAACACCATTGTTGCCAATTCGGGATACACAAATAGTAACCCTCGTATATATATACATACATACACATATATATATATATATATATATATATATATATATATATATATATATATATATATATATATATATATATATATATATAGATAGACGCCATCAAATATCGATGTAAACCCTCGTCCAAAACTTCATTGATTTTATCGATTATATTGCGGAACATATATTATATATTATATATATTATATCGCATGTTATTTTTCGCAATTATTATTATTATTTGCATATGGGTCCCAGTGGACCACACGAAGTACAGTTAGAGGCGTTTATTGTTGTTAGCATTTCTTGGCACCCACACTGATTTCATTCTTTCACTATGAGCTTTTTTCCTTTCGTCAGACCCAGGTGTTCGGGTCTGTTTACATTTTTCTCTCTGGCCAACCTGTCAAACGTTAACCTTGTGTCTGAAACAGTTTCTATCCTGAATTTCACCTTGTGTAATATGTGCTGATCTTAGGTCCTTTTTAATAGCAACAATCCATTTAATTGTTTCTATTTTAGCTCTAATCCCATTTTCATAAAATTCAACTATTTGTCTAGTTAGACTACTCCGATTCATCGCTTTTATGTGTCCGACACTTAAGTCTTACACACAAAACTTAAGTCTTCTTTTTCTCATGTCGCTATGTATATCTGTGTATTGTTTGATTTCTTGGTTTTCTCGAAGTCGGTATGTTGTGGTATTTATTTGTAGGGAGCCTAAAATTTTTCTTATGATTTTTCTTTCTTTCTTTTCAATCTCCTCGATGCCTTTCTTTTTATTCAAAATGAGCGTTTCTGCGTCATATAGACATTCTGGCTTAATAACTGTATTGTAATGTCTTATTTTTTTATTTTTAGATATGCATTTTTGTTGTAAATATTTTGTTTAAGTCTCAATGCAGTTTTGATTTCTTGACATCTGCCCTTTTTGGCCGTTTTTTCCAACCCGTTTTCCATGATTATTTCACCCAAATATTTAAATTGAGAGTCTCGTCTGATGTTACCATGTTTTGTTTTTAGAAATGGTGTTCTTAGTCTTTTGCAGGTCATGTATTGTGTCTTTTCAAAGGAAATTTGGAGTCCTACCTTTTCTGCTGTTTCTTTTAGGATTTCAATTTGTTTTTGTGCTGTTAATATATTTTGTGCTAAAATTGCCAAATTATCAGCAAACGCTGATGATCTGGCAATAATCTACAATCTATTTTGATGTTGATTCTCCCAAATTTAATGGCCAGGTCAATATTCAGGGCCATTTTTTTTACACGCCACTCCTGTATTACTTTTTCTAGAACACATTTAAATAAGAGTGGCGAGACTCCATCCCCTTGTCTCACTCCAGTTTTAATTTCAAAAGGCTTTGAGATATCACCCATGAATTTAACTTTTGACCTTGTGTTAGTTAGTGTTGCTTTAATAATTTCCTGCGTTTTGAGATCTAGTCCTTGTTCTTTGATTGTTCTAGATTTGGAATAAAGATTCGCGGTCAATAAAATCATATGCTTTTTTGAAATCCACAAATGTACAGACGAGATTATATATATTATATATTATATATTATATTATAAATATATATATATATATATATATATATATATATATATATATATATATATATATATATATATATATATATATATATATATATAATATATTATATATCATCATCAACCCGTATCGATCCACTGCAGGATGAAGGCCTCTTCAGCATGCTTCCAACCTTCACGGTCCTGGGCTTTCCTCTGCCACTCGGGTCCAATATACTTAACGATGTCATCAATCCATCGTGCTTTCGGTCTTCTTCGCGGACGTTTGCGATCAAGCGGTATCCACTCCAGGATTGCCTTGGTCCATCTGTGGTCCCATCGCCTCGCTATATGGCCTGCCCATCTCCATTTCAATTGTTTTGCTCTTCCAATGATTTCACAGACTTTTGTTTGTTCCCTGATCCATGCGCAGGACTTTCTGTCTCGTCTTGTAATGCCAAGCATACATCTTTCCATTCCCCTCTGTGCCACCCGAAGTTTTTGAATTGATTGCGATGTGAGTGTCCAGGTTTCACTTCCGTATGTCATAACGGGTAGAACGCACTGATCAAATACTTTTCTTTTCAGGCAAAGTGGGAGTCTGCTCTTAAACACAATGCTGAGCCTACCAAATGCCTGCCAGCCACATTTAACACGCCGTTCCACCTCCCGGGCGGTATTCCCCTCCATTGAAATCCTCTGCCCAAGATATATAAAGCTGTCCACAATCTCTAAATCCCTTCCTAAAACTGAAATTCTTCTGTCCTGAGCGAAGTTATTGAACATAACCTGACTCTTTTTCAGGTATATTTTCAAGCCAAATGGTTCGCCAGCCCTTTGCAGTTCTTGTATGCGTCTTTGCAACTCCTCTGGGTCTTGTGAAATGAGAATAATATCATCTGCAAATTTAAGATGGTTTAAGTTTGCACCATTGATCTTTACACCATCCTGTTCCCAATCCAGTTTACGGAATACTTCTTCAAGGCCAGCCGAGAAAAGAATAGGCGATATTGCGTCACCCTGCCGTACACCTCGTTCTATATTAATTCCCACTTCAAGATCATCAAGGTGAATTGTGGCTGTAGCTCCATCATATATCGATTCTAATAGGTTTACATAGGCTCTCTCTACACCTTGGCTAAGCAGTGCATCCATTATCGCATGCTTTGAGATGGGATCAAATGCTTTTTCGTAGTCGATAAAAGCCAAGCACAGTGGCATGGTGTATTCGTTGTGCCTTTCTATGACCTGCTGTACAACCTGGATGTGATCCATTGTACTGAATCCACTTCTGAATCCTGCTTGTTCTCTTGGTTGTGCGTCATTCAGTTTTTTTAATATTCTTTTAGAAATTATCTTAATGAAAACTTTGTACATCACTGATAGGAGGCTTATTGGACGGTAGTTCTTTAAATCTTCCTGTGCTCTTTTCTTATGTAAAAGGATCACTTCTGCATTTTTCCACAAGTCAGGTACTTTTTGTTCTTTGAGGCATTTTGAGTATAATTTTGCCAGTGTTTTATGTAACGTCCGACCACCAGCTTTTAGCATTTCGACAGTTACACTATCCTTTCCTGGAGCCTTGCCGTTCTTCATCAATTCTATAGCATTTGTTACTTCCTCCACTAGGATATCTGGCATTATATATTGTTCTTCCGTGGGTATTGCTGTCCCTGACTGGCTCTGATCTTCATATAACTGGGAATAAAACCTTCTGACAATCTCTAACATTTGGGTACGCGCCCTGCACACTGTGCCATCCTCACGCTTTAAAGCATATATTTGCGTTCTTTTGATTTTCAGCTTCTGTTTAGCTTTGTTAATTCCTTTGTTTTCTTCCAGGGTTTTTTTGCAGTAGCTGCATATTGAATCGGCGCGTGTCCTCTCTGATACGTTTTCTTATAGTTTTGCAGAGCTCAGTGTACTCGACCCTGCCAAAAGGACTACCTGCATTTCTCATTGCTCGCCGTTTCTTCATTAAATCAGTGGTCTCACTGGAGATTTTTGTTTGTCTGAGACATTTTTCTTCTGGTGCTATTGAAGCAGCCGTTTGAAGTACATTGTTGGCGATTTTTTCATATTGAACTGATATTTCCACCTCCTCTGGATCTTGTAGCGCAGCAAACCGGTTTGACAAAGCAATTTCAAAATCGCTTCCTCTGTCCAGCAGTTTTCCAGAATCCACCTTGCCCTTCTTTGATCCTACCATTTTTTCCCGCTCTTTTCGACAGTCAATCCGAACCCTTGCTCGTACCATTCGGTGGTCACTTCCAACATTAAAATTGTTAAGGACAGTACAATTGGTAAATATTGTTTTATCGTTTGTCATGATGTAGTCAATTTCGCTTGTGAGCCCAGATGGACTTTTCCATGTCCATTTTCTGCTGATATTTTTCTTATAGAATGAATTTCATAATATATAGTTCTTGTCCTTCAGCAAAATCAACTACTATATATAATATATATTATATTATATATATATATATATATATATATATATATATATATATATATATATATATATATATATATATATATATATATATATATATATATATATATATATATATATATATATATATATATATATATATATATATATATATATATATATATATCGGTCGTGACAGTCACGAACCTCGCAACAGTAAGCACCGAAGATGCCAAATGAGATTTTGGCGAAACGTCTGCAAGCTCCCGACAGGGACCAACCCGACAACCGGATGTACTCCCGGAAAAAACCCAATACATGTTTTTCCATCCGTGAAACAGTACGCACAAACATATATATATATATATATATATACATATATATATATATATATATATATATATATATATATATATATATATATATATATATATATATATATATATATATACTATATATTAAATAATTTATATATTATATTATCTTTTCCATCCGTTCGAGCATGATTGAAGGACAAACATCCAAACAAACATACTTCCACATTTAGAATATTAGTAAGATTATAGACACTTTCTTCGACGTGTATCAAAACTGCCCCAGTGTATGACCCTAGTATGTTTAAAACAGTTTAAATTTTTAGATGTTAATCAACACTCTATTCACTTTTAAAAATTGGTTATGTCCCAACCTAAATTTCTCTTTTCCTTTTAGTGTTAGTAATAGATACGTGTTTTATCATCAGTCACGATTTTCCTTAAAAAAGGCTTTCTCTGTATTTTATTGTGTGGGTTCAAGCACCTCACAACACGGCCATTATTTTATTTGTGATTCAGTTCGTGTGATATCCAGTTCCTTTCCTTTTAAGCCATAGAACCTAAACGATTACAGAAGGATTATTTAAGGTTACTTTTAAACTTATTAGAAAGAAATGAATTGTTTGCAGTGTTTTATATATTTATTATTGGACGGATCAAATTCAGCATATTTCTGCCTTCTCGATTTAGTGTATTTCTACGATTTGGATATAAAATGTCTGTCAATAGGAAAATTAATACTGATTCATACCTTTAATTGCATTATTCAAAATGAACTCAATTGTAGTCAAGTATCAAGTGGAAACGTTTTTATGTTACCGTTAGTTTCAGTTTTGAAATAACTAGAACTCACACAAGAGAAAATCAGACGAATATGACATCACAATACAATTTTTAAGCAATAAACTACATATAACCTTTTGTACAATGACTGTAGATAATTTATTTTGTGAAATTTTCTATTAACATGAGATGCACATACATACATTAATTTTAGAAATACCAGTAGGTTTTTCGATAAAACTGACAAACATATTTCGAAGAATGTTAACCACATTTGTAATCAATGCTAATTTGAATAATTTTAAAAGTTTCCGTGGACACTTTATATGCATCTTATTCCAATGTATTTTTGCAATTAAAGACGCATCAAGTACTAAGTCTATTAGCGGCTGCGCCTACAGCTTAACGTGGGCTCTGAACCATGGTCTTCAGCACAGATTAACGCCGGTCAGCAACCCCCTCGGGCTATCAACCCTTGGTTTTTTCACTTAGCCTTAAGTATCTCGAAAAGCCTACCCACTGGTAGAATAGAATATCTTTCACAATTCATCCGGCCTTGCCCAGCTGTGAACCAGAGTAACTGAGGGCAATTCCTTGTTGGATTTTACACTCTTGTTTGTTAAAACGCAGTACGCAAGCCTGTTCACTCTGAGATGGGTTATTCATCCAAATGCTAACAGCAACAAGTGTTGATAATATATATTCCCCCCTCCGAGTCTGGGCATTACAGGATATATCAATCTCCCGGTCGATATTCCTAAGTTATTTCTTCTTCATCGACGTTCAAATGATACTATCATGTTTTATGTCATTACAAATGAACATCAGATGCAACTGACTTAGAATTGCTGATAAGTGAAACTAGTATGTCAACATTATTCGATTTATCTAGTCATATTTTCAGTTGGATTGAATGTGTAGTTTGTTTCTATTTATAAATACCAAGCACTCGTACAGTAGCAACTGCAAAAATACAATCAGCAGTATTTTAGTAGTTGTAAAGTACAATTCACTGTCATGAGTAGTGCGACCTACTGCTTTGATTCACATGAACTTAAAGTTAATTTATCACATTTTAGCCAATAGCTACGCGACGACAAACTTCATCGCATCAGATGTTGGTCTACCATCCCTCCTAGTGGGAAGCCAGCAGTGTTTTCAGAACGCAAGCTATGCCACTAGTCTTACTATTTTATTTATTGCTTTATACACATCTCCTATAGTTTTAATATTTAGTTTAACCAATCATAATAATGGTTTGATCATGGTGATTTGATCACATCATTCATTGATCTTGGTCTTTTATATTACATAGGTCGACATGATTTTTGTAACAATGATAGAAATACTCTTTTTGCGTTTCATTTAGGCTATTATTAAAACACCTTTTGACAGAAATGACCTAGTACATTCCATTTTCAAATATCTGCTTCTCCTTTATATCATGGGCTAACTGAAATTATTTGTACATGACTTTGGACTGGACAATGTAGGAATTACCACAAGACCCTAGCGGAGGTATTTCCACAGTATTCTATGAACCTTTAAAGGCAGTTTTATTGTTTTCTATAATTTAGTTTGTTTCTGCCTCGTTTACAGTATAGTACACAAAAATGGCAAATTCAGTCGTCGATTTTGCACAAATTCAGCGGGTAAGTTTTGTTATAGATGCGAACGATTTATTTTTAAGTCGCAAACTAGATCTACATCCGAGGAAGTAAAAAAAGCCTATCTTTTATATTTTAAGTGCCAAATTACACATCAAGATAAAAGTGGAGCTCCTCATGTTTGCTGTGTGAGTTGTCACGTAAATTTAGTGCAGTGGATGCATCGCAAGACAAATTTTATGTCGTTTGCTGATTCTATTGTGTGGAGAGAACCTGCTGACCATGTAAGTGATTGCTACTTTTGTATCACTAAAACAGAAGACATTTTAAAAAAGGAAAGGGACAACATTTAGTATCTAAATTTGCCTTCTGCACTTAGGCCAGTTCCTTATAGCCAAGAACTACCGCTACTGATTACGTTTTTAAACCTGGACAAAATGTTTCCCGGTGATTCTAATTCTTCATCAGGATCTGATCCACAACTTCAGAAGAATACCAGTTGTGACTAAACATTTTTAACAACTACCAGTGAACCTCAACTCAGAATGATTTGGTACGTGAGCTGGGATTATCAAAACAGAATCCGGAACATGTTGATTCCAGACTTCAATAGTGGAACCTGTTAGATAAAAATTTAAGTGTTTCACTTTACCAAAAACGGAATGAAACATTTTCAAATTTGTATAAAATGAAAAAATCGCTGTGTCTGTTGTGATATTGATGGTTTAACGAATGAGCTTAATATAGATGAATGTTTAAGGAATGAGCTTAATATGGGTTAAGGAATGAGCTTAATTGGAAATGTTTTGTAGGTGTAGTGAAAGGACTTCTGGGTAACAAGAAAGATGAAAACTATAAAAACCTCATAAATGAACTCTTGAAAGCCTATGAAATATTATGGTGTCGCTTGTCCTTAAAAATGTAATTTTTACACTCCCATTTGGATTATTTCCGGAAAATTTGGATGCAGTAAGCAACGAACAAGAAGAGAGGTTTCATCAGGACATCAGGACGATGGAAGCAAGATACCGTGGACGCTGGAGGCAATCTATGTTGGGCGGCTACTGTTGGTTTTTAAAAAGAAATGATGCTACAGAACAGAAGAGAAAAAGGTTAAAGTTTTTGTCACTGTATAACATATCACGTAATATATTTTTTACTCATATAATCGATAGTGACGTCTTTGCATTAGATTTAACCTGTTTTACATGTTTATATTAAATAAATATAAGATTGTAAAAATTTTTTTGTTTCCCACCACCGACTCCCTGTAACAAAAAAACTATACGTGTAACAGTAATTAGTTTAACATTTTCGAATTTAGGACTATAAAGTACTTCATATACATATATTTGTTGACCTATCTTATCACAGTTCTCGCTTTTCCAGTATAAGTTATTTAGTACTGCGCCATTTGAATATGTTTATATATCTATCAAGCCGTTTTTGTTTTTAAATATTTTTTGATTTGAATGTAATACTTACTCTTTCTATATAATTTCTTGTGTTTTGTCTTTCTTCTTGCGTTTCAGCAGTCTCATATTATTATTCTTGATGTAATATCAAATTCTTATTGTTATTTGTAATGATTACAAAATTCCCTTTTTATACTTCTTTTTTTGTATTTTTGTGTATATGTAATTGTATTTTCAGTCTTTATCGCAATACTCGTTCGTTTTAAATCATTATTTAGGAGTTAAAGGGCCACATTATATAAGCAATTGATTAATCCAATATTTACAATACGAAAGAAAATATTCCTATTTAGCATTCCTTTATGACAATTTCAAATATGCAAAAAAAATCGAAAGACATTACTTGCATACCAAGTAAAATTTTATCTTATCATGATGGTTCTGTACCTGCAAACAACATAAAGATAGCTTTTATGATTTAAATTGTAGAATCGGTGAAAGCTAGAGATAAAAGATAAAAGAGCTAGAGATAGTTGTATATCTTACGTGAGACTCAAAACCGTGATGGAACAGGTGATAGAATAGACTGCGGGAGAAGATGATTTTAATTAATTCGGGATCGACAGCATAAAGAACGTTTCAAAGACGAGGGAAACTTAGAAATTTGCGTTTAAACACGAACATGATGAAATGTAAGATTACGAGTCGTTATTTTAATGATCTTAAGAAAGTTTTCAATTTTAATTATCTCGGTTTAATATAATTTAATAATTAGATTGCCCTTTGAGGCCTATGATATATACGCTACAGAATATTTTTTAAGTAGAATCAAATTAAGGAAGAAAGGTTGGAGGGAAAGCTAAGTTGAAACAATCAAAATTTTTTCAGAACCCGTTTTTTTGCATAAACCCTAACGTGGTTGTCGAAAAGGCTCATCATAAATTATTTTAGTTTTGCATTCATAACAAAAACCTGTGGGACAAAGAAAGTCTCTTAAACAAACTTAATATAAGAGCACAGGAAGATTTAAAGAGCTACCATCCAATAAGCCAATAATCAGTAATGTACAAAGTTTTCACTAAGATAATATCTAAAATAATATTAAGAAAACTGAATGACGGACAACCAAGAGAACAAGAAGGATTCAGTACAATGGATCACATCCAGGTTGTACAGCAGGCCACAGAAAGGCACAACGAATATACCATGACACTGTGGTGCACACTTAAACCATCTTAGATTTGCAGATGATATTGTTCTCCTTTCACAAGATCCAGAGAAGCTACAAAGATGCATACAAGAACTGCAAAGGGCTGGCGAACCATATATATATATATATATATATATATATATATATATATATATATATATATATATATATATATATATATATATATATATATATATATATATATATACATTATTCACGTATGGGTCCTGGTGGACTACGCGAAGTACAATTAGAGGCGCTTGTTGTTGTTAGCCTTCCTTTGCGCCCATACTAATTTCATTCTTTCGCTATGAGCTTTTTTTCTTTCGTCAGACCAAGTTGTTCCAGTCTTCCTACATTCTTCTCTCTGGCCAACCTACCAAACGTGAACCTTGTGTCTGAAACAGCCTCTATCCTGAATTTCACTTTGTGTAATATTTGCTGATCTTAAGTCCTCTTTAATTATAGCAATCCATTTAATTATTTCTACTTTAGCTCTACTCCTATTTTCAGAAAATTCGACTATTTGTCTAGTTAGCCTACTCGGATTCATCCGTTTTATGTGTCCGTAAAACATAAGTCTTCTTGTACTGTACTGTGTGTACTGTTTGATTTCTTGGTTTTCTCGAAGTCGGTATGTTGTGCTATTTATTTGTTTGGGGCCTAGGATTTTTCTTATGATTTCTATTCAAAATGAGCGTTTCTGCAGCAAATAGACACTCTGGCTTAATAAATGTGTTGTAAGGTCATGGCATTTTTTGTTGCAAATATTTTGTGTAAGTCTCAATGCCGTTTCCATTTTTTGACATCTATCATTATTGGCCGCTTTTTCCAACCCATTTTCCATGATTATTTCACCCAAATATTTGAATTGAGAGTCTCGTCTGATGTTACCATATTTTGTTTTTAGAAATGGTGTTCTTAGTCTGTTGCAGGTCATGTATTGTGTCTTTTCAAAGGAAATTTGGAGTTCTACCTTTTCTGCTGTTTCTTTTAGGATTTCAATCTCTTTCTGTGCCGTTAATACATCTTGAGCAAAATTTGCTAGATCATCAGCAAATGCCAGACAATCAATTTTGATGTTGGTTCTCCCCAGTTTAATGGGCTGGTCAATATTCAGGGCCGACTTTTTTTCACGCCACTCCTGTATTATTTTTTCTAGAACACAGTTAAATAAGAGTGGCGAGAGTCCATTCCCTTGTCTCACTACAGTTTTTATTTCGAAGGGCTCTGAGATGTCACCCATGAATGTAACTTTTGACCTTGTGTTAGTTAACGTTGCTTTAATAACTTCCAGCGTTTTCAGATCTAGTCCTTGTTCTTTCAAGATTCTGAATAAATATTCGCGGTCAATAGAATCATATGCTTTTTTGAAATCCACAAATGTACGGACGAAATTTTTATTGTACAGTTTTTGATGTTTTAGAATCAACTTTAGATTCAGGATCTGTTCAGGGCAGGATCTGTCCGGTCGAAAACCTGCTTGATATTCACCAATGTTAGGTTCTAACTGTCCCTCTGCTCTGTCTAGTAGACATGGAGATAGAATCTTGTAACAAACTGGGAGAAGAGATATCCCTCTATAGTTGTTTACATCCGTTCTATCTCCTTTCTTATGTAGTGGGTGGATTAGAGCATCTTTCCAATCTTCCGGAATCCGTCCGGTTCGCCAAACTTCTTGTAGAATTTTGGTTATTTCCATTGCCAATTTTAATTGTACCTGGACCAGCGGATTTCAAAAGTTCAGCAGTGATTCCATCTTCACCAGAAGCTTTGTTATTTTTAAGCCGCTTGATTTGCCTGATTATTTCATCTTCATTCGGTGGTAATGAATCTGGGTTTCTTTGTTTAGGATTTAGTGTTGCTAATTTGTTTAAGGACTCAGGACAGTTTAGTATTTGTTCAAAATATTTCGCAAGTTCTTTGCAATTGTCTTGGTTATTTAGAGCTAATTGTTCATTTTTCTTTTGTAAGCAAAAACTTTGCGGTTGATAGCCTGTTAATTTAGTTTTAAATGTTTTGTAAAAGTTTCGAGTGTTATTTTTTTGGATTTTTTTTTTCTATTTCATTAAGTTGATTGTTTTCATATTTTCTTTTAGTTTGTCTAATTAGCTTCGATGTTTCTTTTCTTACTTCCAAAAATATGTTATAGTTTATTACTATTTTTTGACTGTTCCACTCTTTGAATGCTTTACTTCGGCTTAATACTGCTTGCTCGCAAACTTCATCCCATCACGGATGTTTTCTACGTTTTTGTAAAGGGACCAACTTTAAGGCTGTTTTAATAATTTTTTGTTTCAATTCTTGCCAGTTCTGTGCTGGTTCTTTATCAAGCTCTTCTGTTAGGGCTGGTTTTATTTTCGTTGGGTCAAACTTTGGTATAAGCAGCCTCTTTTGAATACGTTTTCGAGGTTTTAAGCTAAGTTTGATTCTAGTCAAGTAGTGATGCGTGTCTATATTTGCTCCTTTCCTGACTTGAACATTCAAAATCTCTTTATAACTGGGGTACGAAATGGCAACATGGTCAATTTGAAATTCACCCATGTACGTGTTTGGGCACCTCCAGGTCTTTTGTTTTGTTATTTTCTTCTTAAAATGGGTTGACATTATTTTTAGATTAAACTGCGAACATAGTTCAACCAATCTTCTACCATTATGGTTAGTCCATTTATGAGCGGGAAAACTGCCGACTGTTTTCCTGTACTTTTTTTCTTTCCCTAGTTGGGCGTTGAAATCACCCAATAGAATTTTTACATGGTTAGAGGGAATTTTAGAGATAGTCTTTTCCAGAATTTCCCAGGACTTATTTACTTTTTCAGGATTACATTTATTTTCTTCGTTAACTGGGAGGTGTGCATTGATTAATGTATAGTTTTTGTTAGGACACTTGAGGGATAATGTCATAAGTCGATTATTTACTGGCTGGACATTTGTTATAGAACCAAGAATGTTTCTTTGAGACAGCGAAAGCAACACCGAGATGTGGTGTATTTTTGAGTATTCTTTTGTCCGTTTTACTTTTAAAAAGTCTGCAGTTGCCGAATTCCAAGGTGTTATCATCTGTCAATCTGGTTTCTTGCAAAGCTAAAATTTGGATTTTTTGCTGATTTAATGTTCGCCCCAATTCGTGTAGTTTTCCTGGGCGCAGAAGAGAATTGATATTTACCGTTCCAAAGAAAGCTTTTGTTTTCGGTTTCAGAGGTCTCCGACTCCCTCTGAAAGATTTTGCGTTTAAGCCCGGACGCCCCAGAATCCGAAAGTCCGGTTGTACCAGCAAAGCTGGCAAAGGATTGTCTACCTCCTGGGGTAATTTTGTAATTACTAGATCGCTTCATCTTGTACTTTGAATTAAAGGTTTGAACCATAACGGTTCAGAGGTTAAGACTGGAGGAGTTAGTTCCAGAATTTAAATATCAGCCGCACCACTGGTGAACAGACGCTGACCACTCAACCGCTTGATAACAGTCAGACGCTAAGTGGATTTAGTTTTTTTTTTGGCTTAGTTCGGGGCTGCTTATTTTGAGATATTCGCAGCTGTCCATTAATATCTAATGGAACTTTCACTATCCACCACCCGTGACCCGTCCAGTACCTTAGGCGAGGTATACTGAAATATATATATATATATATATATATATATATATATATATATATATATATATACATATATATATATATATATATATATATATATATATATATATATATATATATATATATATATATATATATATATATACATATATATATATATATATATATATATATATATATATATATATATATATATATATATATATATATGTATATATATATATATATATATATATATATATATATATATATATATATGTATATATATAGATATTTATATATATATATATATATATATATATATATATATATATATATATATATATATATATATATATATATATATATATATATATATGTATATATATAGATATTTATATATATATATATATATATATATATATATATATATATATATATATATATATATATATATATATATATATATATATATATATATATGTATGTATATATAGGTATATAGGATGGTCTGAAAAATTTCCAGCCTCAAGATGAAAATGGCATTACTCGTTAAAAATATTCGGGTAATATAATTGTGCATGCGGTGAAAGATATCTTGAAAAATTTCAGCCATATTAGATGCTCAATTGTTTAAATGTTATTTGTATCAGTCGGTGTTAGTGTTCCTGCAAAGATAGAAATATGGCATGAAGATGGCATTGCTCGTCAAAAATATTCCGGTAATATAATCTTTGAAAATTCTAGCTATATTATATGCTCAATTGCTTAAAAGTTATTTATATTAGTCGGTGTTAGTGTTTCTGTAAAGATAGGAGAAATCAAATATCGATCATGTCGTTATTAAATTATTGCATTTGAAAGGCAATAAACCTACCCAAATTGCCCATGTACAAAGCGCTATTACATTATATAGTACATATTCTTTTTGCTTTTTAATTATTTTTTATAAAATATTTTCGAATAATTTTCAATAAAGTGTCGCCTCATCTAAACTGAACCGAGTTTCAGTATCGAAATAATAGGTAGTGAGGTGCAGATATCAACGCTACCTAGTGATCCCTATCGCTGTTAGAAATAATGTAATCAGCAAGCATTAATTGATTTATGTATAAAGAATTCTTCAACAATTTTAATTTTTCCGCTATGTCTACTTTATGAAGTTAATACTTGAACTGTAAAACTATAAATTGCTATTGCGAATGTTCAAAAAACATTATACGTAAAAATAACGCATTATTATTGTTAAAACCTAAAACAAATATACTTAAAAATATTCGAAAACAGTAAATTTCATGTTATTTTTGGCAAAGGCAATGTAAAAATTGTAAATAAGACTGAAACGATTATAGCACTAAGGAATTCGTGTGTGGGCTAGGTCAATGGATAATTTCATTACAGTTAATGAAAACGCCGTTGAGAATTTGGATACATCAGTTCTACGTCAATTAAAACAATTGAACATTTCGAATAACAATCTGTGTCGATTCTTACTTTTTTGATTCCAAATTTCTTTACACTGTGTCCTGCAATGGAAAATAGAAAGACTTTCCAACGTAAATTTTCTCTATTTCTTTTGTGGAATGGACATGTAAATAATCGTAATACTAAATAATAATAATTAAATCTGGTTTGAAATCCATTATTTTAAATCGTGTGTCTGTGAATGTTACTATTGATTTCAAATGGTTTATGAATTCTTCTATTGGAACCTTTGGTGTAAAACACTAAAATCGAAAAGATTTATCACTAAACACCAAATAACTTTTATAAATTTCCCCACGCGCGTTTCGCTAACAATGTTGACATCATCAGGAGATGATTCAATCTAATTTTAAAACTAAATTATGTTCTGTTTATGACAACCGTACCTATTATTTATAATAAAGACAATAACGGTGAGGATGGCCCATTTCATAGCCTAATAATAGGTTTTACGAACAACAAGAAGGAACGGCAATGGATAATTCTCTGTCGCCGTTCTTAGCCAACTTATTCATGAGCAAATTTGAAGCCAAGTTAAAAGATACATTTAGTTACTTTCTGAGGGTGTGGCTATGATATATGGATGACGTTTATGTAATTTTCGATTCAAAAAATTAAAACTAAGAAGATTTTGATAGGAACTCAGATACCAAATCCGAAATCACATATGAACTCGAGAACAATGATAGATTACTATTTTTGGATATTTGAGTGAGTAGAAACAATAAAAATAGGTTAGTTTTTTTATATTTTTAGAAAAAAACCTGGACCCCTTCGAGATACATTCCTAAATATTTGAATCATATCAACAGAGATAGTTATTTCAAAGAATTAAAATTAATTAGGAAAGTGTCCGAAGTGAATGGCTATAATAAGAATATTGTAGACAGATTAATTAAAAACCATACGTTTAGATTATGTGTTATACGTTAAAAAACATATGTGTTATGTTCCTTTTCAAAAGGAAGATAACAAAAATAAATTCATGGTAATAGCGTTTGATGCCCCATTAATAGCTATCGTGTTAATATCTTAATTTTGAAAAAAGTGGACATTAAGGTAGTTTACAAACCATATAATAAATTAACAGAAGCCCTGAGTAATCCCAAGAATAATGTAGATTAACATGAAAAATCGGTTGTTTGAAAAATAGGACTTTGGATGAGTATGAAAGCGTTCAAATAGAAAATCGTAAGAAAACCATGAACCGGGATAAATGAACTATTCCGTTCGGCCAACTTTTTGAATTATTAATGTAAAGCTTAATCAACTTCACGGTTTATGGTTTTTACACGCTTTAGTCAACACGGTTGTCATATGTAAATAGAACATAGTTAAATTTTAGAATTAGATTGAATCATCTCCTGATAATGCTCACACGGTTTGCGAAACGCAAAAGTTTATAAAGTGATTTGGTGTCTTAATAGTAAATCTATTCGGGTTTAGTTCATGAATGGATAAGTTTGAATGTATCAACTTTTTATCCTTATATTTTTCACTATTTACAAGGTGGGGCATAAATATCTCCCACATTAGGCAGAACTATAAAAATTAATAAAGCTATCTGGACAAATTAAAAAAAATTAAGCACATAAAAACAGCCATATTTTAGTGGTTTTTTAAAATTATATCGGACAAATGGCGCCCAGCGTTAGCAATATGTTGCCGAGGACATCTACGGAAATTGCCCTTTACTCACTTTAGGGTCACTTAGGTCATTTTAGGTGGAATTTTTCTTTCAAATCACGAAGAAATCAAGGGAAGTGTTTGAAAACTTTTTCTATGGGTTTTCCCAAAAAAAAAAGTCACAATATATAGGCGCAGCTACATGAGATAAAATTCGATGTGCCGGTCACCTTACGTTTCCCCTTCAAGAGATTACTCAACACTCCGAGTGAACGTCATGCTAATGTGGGTTGTGGGCTCGTTCTGTTTATACCACTCGTGTTCTGTTTATCATCATCCTGTTTGAGATGGGGAAAGGTCTCCAATACTTCAACGAATCAGTCGGAGGTCACGACAACTGCACATCGTACAGTTAAGAGAGGGGAGTGGAGCAATCATTCCCAAATGATATGTTAAGCCCAGTAAAAAAATATGCCTGTTTACGGCTCTAGTGGTATGGAAGTGAGCTTCATCGGTGCTCACAAAAACAGCTTCAGCAGAAAGAAGTTAAAAAATGTCCGTACTTAATGTTCTACTGTTGGCATAGACATGATTTTATAAGGACGCAGTTTTAAATCGGCATGTAGAATCCTCAAATTTCGACTTGATGTCCTCAGTGTTATGGCATGCTTACGGGCATGACATGCGCCGTGGTTTGTTGAATGGATGTTCTTACTGCTCCCACATTCTCTAGTATTTATAATATAAATCCATATTTGTTCTAGTACAGATATTCTTCGGCTGAGTGAGAAGCGTGTGCAAGTTGCTCTCAGCATAGCCATCACAGAATGGTTGTTTTCATAGTACGGTTGAGAGCCTAACACATTGAAGGAGATCTACTCCACCTCTCTATCCTCCTACCCCACAGTGCCCTCTCGAAACGTGACAGATCTTTATACCCCACTCTATAGCTCAACCTCTGACTTAATAGATTCCGTTTCCGCAACATTTGAGATATATCAAACGTTCAAATATCTCTAAATTTGGGTTGTTGGCTGAGGGGGTTCAACCGACAACACAATCAATTGGTATCAGGGCTCTCTTATGGAGTATTAACTTGTTTTCCAGTGTAAAATAAACGTTTCGACGAATTAGCCAATATTAATTACTATATAGATTCTGGTTGGTTTCGTTTTATAAATATATAAAATGCTTTCTCAGTTTTTAATTATTTTGAGAATTCGTAATTGTTTTTGTAATAATTACTCGAACAGTTTTGAGAGAACTGATAAGAGACATAATTATAGAATTTTTCTTTCACCTACATAAAATTTGGCAGCTGGATTTTATGACCATGTCAGTCGTGGAGAGCTCAACATAGGTTTTAAATAATCAACATTATAGCGAGAAGATTAAGTTGGATTGTCTTATAAACAAGCAAACTTGTAATATTTAGGGCATAGAGAATGCAGAGATCGTCTATGAAAGATTATGTTGCTTCTAGGTAGGTAGAGAGGGTGGATCATATTGTACTTCAATTATCCAGAATAAAAATTATGACATTTATAGTTAAAGAAATTCACCACTAAAGACCAAACTGCTTTTTTAAACATCTCAAGGCGCGTTGCGCTAACCATGTTAGCATTATCAAAAGATGATGAAATCTCCATGGAGAATTATTTTAAAGATGGTGGTTTGATGATCGTTTCAATAAAATAATTGAATTATGGTGCGTTCTCATGGCCCCACTGAATACTTATAAGTATGTCCTTTGGCGTCCTATTATTTGGATTATTAGTATTTTCTTTTATTTATTTATTTAGTATTTTAGTCCTCATGGTCAACTTTAACCATTATTAGTATTTTCTAATTTTCTAATTAGCCAGACGATCTCTGTTCCACTGTGTAAGAAAAAATTATCTATTCGTGTAAAATATGTTTTTTTTGTCATTTGATGAATCAAAAGTGTGGACAACGTAAATGTGCGAAAATAGAGGCAGTTTAGTTAACATTTAGTTTAAAAGTTAATAACAGGATGTATCCTTTGTAATAAAAGAAAATTATTATCACTGTTTCATAGAATATGCTATTTATATGAAGTATTTAAAAACACCAATTAAATTCACTTTCATTTTATTTGCTGATTTGTATGTTTAATTCCCTATTCACTATTCATTGAAATATAGAGATTCTGTTAAAATAATATAATTAGGCAGGACATAAAGGAGGGATTGATTAGAATACTGAATTAATTTATAATTAGGGTTGTTTATAGAGTAAACGTAGCATGATGTTTATTCTGACATTAAATTTACTAGTTCCCACACCCCAGTGGTATTATTAGAAATAATGTTGACAACTGGATGTTAAATTTATGGATCCATTGATATAATAATTTATAATATTTATTAATATCATTGATATAATATAATCAATTTATTAAAAATAATTTTCCACAGTTATATATTAATTATATCCAATAATACTATATATTATACGTTGTAAAATGAATGCCCTTTCTTTGCAGTAATTTTACATAATTTATTTTAAAGTGCCATAAATACAAATTTCACATTCAATGGTATTGAATGTTGCGGTTATATCTTTCATTTTGCCATTAATAATAATTCTGCTTATCTATTGTTCACTAAATTTTACTTTGAATATTGTGGGTAGTTTATTTTACTCTATCTTGTGATGGTGTGCGAATGTGTGCGTGAATGTGTATGTGTATCCCAAAGAGAAAATAATAAATAAAAATCCAATATTAATAAATTAACATAATTTGTTATATTTATAGGCATTAATGTTTGAAAACAATTTCGGACAAATGGCCATCTCGGCTAATTCTGACAAAGCGCATTCTGTCAATATAATTTCCGACCACTTTTTCAATAACTTATTATACTTTTGTAATAACAAGTTTTATATTAGAATTTTGTGGCATCTAAAATATCAAAAAATATCTGTCTCTGGCACCCTTTCAAACAATTAGGGTCTTATGTCCGCAATTGTCCGAGTTACATTGGCTTCCAAAGCGTCAATAATTGCTGGTTTATCGGCATAAATCCAAGATTTAACATAACCCCTAAGAAAATAATCTAAAGGCGTTAAATCACATTACTTTGGTGGCCAGTTAAAAGGTCCGTTCCTCGAAATAATTTTCTCACCGAATTGTTCCCTCAATAAGTCGATTGTTGCGTTGGCTGTAACAATTTCCATTAACGGTAACGTGTTTTTCAGTTTGATTTTTAAAGAAATACGCCATTGCCATACAATACGCACCATATGATACATTTTTTTGGATACACGGTAAGAGTATGAGATAAGAATATGAGAGTAGAAGATTTTTTCTCCAAATGCGGCAATTTTGTATACTGACGTAAATATTTAGCCAAAAATGAGCTTCGTCGCTACACAAAATTTTGCGATTAAATTCTGGGTCCATGCAACAAACGTACGATGCAAACGATGGTCTTACGGCTTGAGATCTTGGACAAGCCGGATCTTGTAAGACACCAGGCTAATATCTTGGCGTAAAATTTTCCACATAGTCAAATAACAAAGCCCAGCTTACTGCGGACGGTGACGAATTGATACATTTCGATCTTCATCAACACTGCCAGCAATAGCGGCGATATTTTCTTCGGAACGCACGGTTTATTGTCTTGTTTTTATTTTATTATCGAGCAACAGCATTAAATGCGTTTGAAATTTGTCAATAATTAGGCTACATCGCTGGGTTGGGCGATTATGTGCACCATAAAATTCCCGAAGTGCTCTATAAGTTTGGCTCACAGAACACTGATTTTGATAATAAATTTCGACAATTTGTAAGCTTTGCTTTGACGTTAAATATTCCAGATTATATGATTTGCCAGACTAATAATTATTTTAGTTAATGATAGTTAATGTTTAGTTAATGTTAGTTAATGATGAAAAATCATAATTTTGAGAATAATTTTGATACTAGAGACGCTCAAACTCACAGTTTGTTTGACAGTGAACCCAATCGGAAATTCGTTACCATTAGTTTAATTAAGAAATCAAACTATTTAATTCCGAAATCAAAAAACCCTTTTAGATTCAACGAGGTCCTCATCTCCATTATTCAGGAATAGTTGGATACAGTTTTGATTTATGGACTTTATTTTTTTTGAGAATAGACTTTTGACCAGAGAATAAAATCCTTGGACTTTATTTTTTTTTCACAATGCTGAAATTGGTAATTTGGCTGTTACTGGAATAAGGTATTACTATATCACTACATCAATTTTAACACAATGACTTGTTGCAACTCATGAAATTATTGATAATTTAAAAGAAACTTTTTAGTTTTGTGATATTATCTGTTTACTAAGGATATCCCTTTTTACTACTCTTATAAGGTCATTCAAAAAATATATAGTTTCTGCTAATAAATTAAGGTCAATTGACTATTTAAAAACTAATATGTTATGCTATCCAAAATATGTTCTTCTTCCTGTGGTGTAATAACCCTTCAGTGAGCCTTGACCTCATTCAACTTTAACCTACAACCAGATCGATCTTCAGCTGCCCTTTGTCAGTTTTTAGTGTGCAGTAGTTCTTTAATACCTCTTCTTACACCCCTCTTCTTACAGCCTTGAGCTCTTGACTTTGTTTCCATAATTTTCCTTCCTTCCTTCACTCTCGTCACCCGTCCCGCCCATCTGAGACTCTGAACTCTTACATAGACTACATCATTCAGATTTTTATATAATTGTTTGAGTTTGATATTATACCTGATCCTCCAAATTCCATTATCATTCACAGCACCAAAAATTCTTCTGAGTATTCTTCTTTCAAATACTGCAAGCATCTCATATGCTTTCTCTGTGAGTGTCCACGTCTCGCAGACATATGTGACTATTGAATATATAGCCGAATGAGTGTTTTATAGACCTTAACTTTCATGTTTCTTGGATAGGTTTAGATCTTAGGAAAATAATGTACAATGTAAGTAACTTTATGACCCTTCCTAATACGATTTATGATATATCCTGTTAATAGGGTAATATTTTAGTTATCCGAACTTCCGATATGGGGCGCTGTCAAACAAACTATGCTCCTGCAAATTTGTATCTCGATAGTCTGGCATAGAATCAATAAAATCTGGCATCATGGGACATTTAACATCAAAGCAACGATTGCAAATTGTCGAAATGTATTATCAAAATCAATGTTCTGTGAGCCAAACTTCTGATTTATTCGCCACATTATTGACAAATTTCGAACGCATTTCATGCTGCTCGATATTAAAACAAAAACAAGGCAAAAAACTGTGCTTTCCGAAAAAATATCGCGGCTGTTGCTGGCCGTACTGACGAAGATCCAAATCAATTATCAATTCGTCGCCGTCCGCAGAAAGTTGGGCTTTGTAAGGACTATATGGCTTATTTTATTCCAGATTATAATGGTATTGATCTGGAGATGTGGTTCCAACAGGATGTCTCCACATATAATACATCCAATGCAATAATCGATTTATCAAGGGAACAATTCGCTGAGAAAATTATTTCGAGGAACGGCCACTAAGGTTACGTAATTTAATTTATTTAGATTATTTTCTTTGGGGTTATATTAAATATTTGACCTACATAGATCAACCATCAATTCTTGTCGCTTTGGAAGCCAACATAACTCGGACAATTGCGGACATAAGACCTGAATTGTTTGAAAGGGTGCCAGAGACAGCTATTTTTCTAATATTTTAGATGCCACAAAGTTGTAATATACAAGTTATTATTACATGTTATTCCATTACAAAATATTTAAAATTCAATCCGAATATTTTGTTATTGTCCACTTTGTGCAGTCAAAATAAATTTAAAATATTTTCATGAAAGAAAAGTTGTCTGTTAAGTGAATTCTTGAAAATCCTCGAATTCGTTTTAGAGAAAATATTGGAAAAGCGGTTGAATAAAAATTCCGGAATAACGGTCAACACCCTCCGCTCTACTTCCTATAAAGCTAGATTCATTAATACCCATATTATTTACGGAGTAATTTCTTTTTTGAATTTCCTTTTGTCATAAAATGTAGCCCTAATTAGCTTAAAAAAAGCAATTAAAATAACTTAAATAACTTAAATAACTTAAAATAACTTAAAAAAATCGGACATATATTATTAATAAAAATTAGATAAGGTTGTTAGGTTAGATTGGATTTGCGCAGATTTGTAAGTTGTAGGGCATTGTATACTTTTAACATTAGATATATTCTTAGGTTTTCAGAATTTGAATCGACATTTAAAGCAACTACAATTATAGTTGCATTAAAATATCAGAAAAAGTTGATTCTTTTTTAGACTTTCTCGGCCTCAAACATCACGAGTCAGTATAGAATAACTAAACGAACTGAAATAAAAGATTCGTTTGCAATCCTCCTTAATATAAAAGAATCTGACAATGCAGAGCTACTTACACATGCCATTAAGGTATTTAGATATTATTATTTAGAGATTATAGTGGATATATTCTAAGGTTACAAAATAAAAGGAAGGAAATATAATAAAAGCAATTTAATGAGAGATTTTTTAACAATGTTAATAATTATTATCAGGCTTAGGCAATGCATTTAAAAATAATTTAATAAAATTTTCTTGTTTTGCCGCCTTTAAAGGATCTTTCAATTGGATTTTGGATTGATATTTGAACTTCTTTCCTAGACGGATCAATTTTTTTGAAGAAATCGCAGAGCTCATTTGTCGTTCGTAAACCTTCACTAAGGTTTTTAAGTTTAATGTCACCTTTTCAGTGCTCGCTGAGGCTTCTTTTTCAATGAAATGAGGATTAAGCATTTCCTCCAAGTCGGTTTCAGTCAAATCTTCATCTTATGATTCCATCAATTCTTGAATGTCATTTGGTTCAATCTATTCGGAACCATTACGGATTCTTCGTAATTACCGACAGGTAGATCAGGCCACACTTTTTTTCAGCATGATTTCAGTGTGTATAACTTCAGCCCTTGCAATGATTTTTTTATGTTAACAATGCACTTGCTATGTCAACATTTTTTCAAGATTGCATAACATTCAAATTAAGATCACATTCCACGGTGTTCACAATGATTCTAAAGATTTATTTTATATCATAGAGCTTAAAGGCCTAGATTATTTCTTGGTCCATAGGTTAGAGCAAGGCCGTTGTGTTAGGATGCAAAAATATGATATATTGGATGCATAGCTTCGAGTTCACGAGGGTAATCTGGAACATTGTCCAAAACTAGAACTGCCTTGAAATCTAAATTATTTTTCTTTGAATAAGTTTTAACTTCAGGAACAAAACAATCCCTGAACCAGTCACAGATAATCACACTTATAACCCACTCTGTTAAAGTTGCTAAACAATCTCCTGATGCTTTAGAACAGAGGCGGACTTTTCACTTTTGGATATAAAAAATTTGTTTAGCATTATTTTCCACCACAGGGCAGTTTCGTCTGCATTAAACACTTGTTCAGGTTTGTATCCACCATCATCAACAAACTTTGTGAACAAAGTGTTCTGGATATGTTGCCACTGTTGAAGTATCTATAGATGCAGCTTCTCCAACAATTTAGATATTATGCATGGATTGTCGCACTTTGAACTTATTGAACAAACCTTCCAATCAATTGTTTTATTTGGTGTGAAACACTAAACTCTAAGAGACTTGCCACTAAACACCAAATCATTTCTTTGAACTTCTCGACGCACGTTTCGCTAACCATGTCAGCATCATCAGGAGATGATTTAATCTAATTTTAAAACTAAACTATATTCTATTTATATGAAAACCCTACCTAATGAAGCGTGTAAAAGTCATGAACCGTGAAGTTTACTAACCCTTACATTAACAATTGAAAAAGTTGACTCCGCGAAATAGGTCCTTTATCTCGGTTCATGATTTTCTAACATTTTTGTATTTGAATGCTTCCATATGCATCCAAGCCCTATTGTTATTAAAACTTTTAATTAGTCTTAAATTACTAATATCTATATTGTGGTCATGTTCGATTGTATGTTGGGCAAGACAAGATTTTTCATTTCTCCCATATCTAATGTGGGCAATATTTATACTTTATATCTTGTCATATTTTGTCAATATGGATCTTTTTGTTTGCACAATATACCTTCAATCTCGTCTTATTAAATCATATGATTAATTGTTTTATAAAATTCAATGTTCAAAATGTTGAATGTTGAAATTTGAGATTATGCCAGCTTGGCAACCTTTTAAACAGTTTTCCCGAACACGTTGATAAGGTCCTGGCATATTTCTAATTTGGTGGGAAGTGTCAAAAATACGTTCTCTTAATAGGAGCTTTTCCATAAATAAGAACCATATCGTGATATTCGCGTAGAGAATACATATTTGCTTTTAAATAGAACCTAAATACACGTACAGATATACACGAAATATTTTTATCACCCTTTTGAAATACCACTATTTGTCATGGGATTATTTCAATTGGTCAACACGACGTTGCCGCTTCCATTTTGGCGTGAGTCTTAATTAAAAAAATTTTTTTTAACAATAATCATTAGTTTATTTGCAGTTTATTTATTGGATAATAACCAATTATTATTTACCAAATTAAAATATTAATTCCTATCATAGCTTTTCTATTGCTGATTTATTCATTTTGTTATTATTTTTTCGTATATGACCTTTGTTGTAAGATTTTTTTCTTTCAAATGATGCAAAGATTTGTTGAGTAAATTTGCGAGACTTTTTTCCTTACTCCCTATATATATATATATATATATATATATATATATATATATATATATATATATATATATATATATATATATATATATATATATGTATATATATATATATATATATATATATATATATATATATATATATATATATATATATATATATATATATATATACCCCTTTGTGGATCAGACCTTGACGTGGTAAAGGGGTTTGAGTAGGGCAATGAAGCTTTGAGCTATGCCGTCTGGAGTCTATGCTCCTGGTAGGGTCACCCCTGGCGGACAGGTCAAAGCGGAGGCCTCAGACTAACATGATCCAAAATCTGCCAACCCGCATTGGACCAGCGTGGCAGATTACGGTCCATACCTTCAACATGGTATTTCAGTATGTTGAAATATGACAGTACAACCTCAAATACGGCCCTCATTCCCCGGAGGCCAAGGGGCAACTAGCTACGGCAGCGGGAAGACCTGCCTCAAGGCAGAGGGTGCTAAGAATCACCGGGTTAGATCAGGCTGCCATTGGACTTTTGACATTGCAACGTTAAATATACGGACTATGAAAACAGAGGCCCAATTGCAAGAACTGTTAATAGAACTTGACAACATACATTGGGATATTATTGGGCTCTGTGAAACACGAAGGAAGGGTGAAGAGTTAATCAAACTGGAACCAACTGGACACGTACTCTACACTCGAGGTACGGAAAATGGCCGATGTGGCGGAATAGGATTCCTCATCAATCGAAAGCTGAAGGACAGTGTGGTAAAATTTGAAAGTACATCCGACCGATTAGCCCAATGCGTCATTCAGCTGAATAAAAAGTTTAGGCTTCAAATCGTCCAAGCTTATGCACCAACTATAAGCCATAAAGATGAGGAAGTTGAGGAATTTTATGATGATATGGCCCAGCTTTTATACAAGGAGAAATGTAGGTACAAAATCCTGATGGGTGATTTTAATGCCAGAATTGGAACAACAAGAACAGACGAAAATGCAACTGGCCCATATGGAACTGGTGAGCGAGACAATAGAGGTGACAGATTAGTTGATTTTGCTGAAGGACAGGAACTATATATTATGAATTCATTCTATAAGAAAAATATCAGCAGAAAATGGACATGGAAAAGTCCATCTGGGCTCACAAGCGAAATTGACTACATCATGACCAACTATAAAACAATATTTACCAATTGTACTGTCCTTAACAATTTTAATGTTGGAAGTGACCACCGAATTGTACGAGCAAGGGTTCGGATTGACTGTCGAAAAGAGCGCGAAAAAATGGTAAGATCAAAGAAGGGCAAGGTGGATTCTGGAAAACTGCTGGAGAGAGGAAGCGATTTTGAGATTGCTTTGTCAAACCGGTTTGCTGCGTTACAAGATCCAGAGGAGGTGGAAATATCAGTTCAATATGAAGAAATCGCCAACAATGTACTTCAAACGGCTGCTTCAATAGCACCAGAGGAAAAATGTCTCAAACAAACAAAAATCTCCAGTGAGACCATTGATTTAATGAATAAACGGCGAGCAATGAGAAATGCAGGTAGTCCTTTTGGCAGGGTCGAGTACACTGAGCTCTGCAAAACTATAAGAAAACGTATCAGAGAGGACACGCGCCGATTCAATATGCAGCTAGTGCAAAAAACCCTGGAAGAAAAGAAAGGAATTAACAAAGCTAAACAGAAGCTGAGAAACAAAAGAACGCAAATATATGCTTTAAACCGTGAGGATGGCACAGTGTGCAGGACGCGTACCCAAATGTTAGAGATTGTCAGAAGGTTTTATTCCCAGTTATATGAAGATCAGAGCCAGTCAGGGACAGCAATACCCACGGAAGAACAATATATAATACCAGATATCCTAGTGGAGAAAGTAACAAATGCTATAGAATTGATGAAGAACGGCAAGGCTCCAGGAAAGGATAGTGTAACTGTCGAAATGCTAAAAGCTGGTGGTCGGACGTTACATAAAACACTGGCAAAATTATACTCAAAATGCCTCAAAGAACAAAAAGTACCTGACTTATGGAAAAATGCAGAAGTGATCCTTTTACATAAAAAAGGAGCACAGGAAGATTTAAAGAACTACCGTCCAATAAGCCTCCTATCAGTGATGTACAAAGTTTTCACTAAGATAATTTCTAAAAGAATATTAAAAAAACTGAATGACGCACAACCAAGAGAACAAGCAGGATTCAGAAGTGGATTCAGTACAATGGATCACATCCAGGTTGTACAGCAGGTCATAGAAAGGCACAACGAATACACCATGCCACTGTGCTTGGCTTTTATCGACTACGAAAAAGCATTTGATTCCATCTCAAAGCATGCGATAATGGATGCACTGCTTAGCCAAGGTGTAGAGAGAGCCTATGTAAACCTATTAGAATCGATATATGATGGAACTACAGCCACAATTCACCTTGATGATCTTGAAGTGGGAATTAATATAGAACGAGGTGTACGGCAGGGTGACGCAATATCGCCTATTCTTTTCTCGGCTGGCCTTGAAGAAGTATTCCGTAAACTGGATTGGGAACAGGATGGGGTAAAGATCAATGGTGCAAACTTAAACCATCTTTGCAGATTATTTGCAGATGATATTATTCTCATTTCACAAGACCCAGAGGAGCTGCAAAGACGCATACAACAGAACTGCAAAGGGCTGGCGAACCATTTGGCTTGAAAATAAACCTGAAAAAGAGTCAGGTTATGTTCAATAACTTCGCTCAGGACAGAAGAATTTCAGTTTTGGGAAGGGATTTAGAGATTGTGGACAGCTTTGTATATCTTGGGCAGAGGATTTCCATGGAGGGGAATACCGCCCGGGAGGTGGAACGGCGTGTTAAATGTGGCTGGCAGGCATTTGGTAGGCTCAACATAGTGTTTAAGAGCAGACTTCCACTTTGCCTGAAAAGAAAAGTATTCGATCAGTGCGTTCTACCCGTTATGACATACGGAAGTGAAACCTGGACACTCACATCGCAATCAATTCAAAAACTTCGGGTGGCACAGAGGGGAATGGAAAGATGTATGCTTGGCATTACAAGACGAGACAGAAAGTCCTGCGCATGGATCAGGGAACAAACAAAAGTCTGTGACATCATTGGAAGAGTAAAACAGTTGAAATGGAGATGGGCAGGCCATATAGCGAGGCGATGGGACGACAGATGGACCAAGGCAATCCTGGAGTGGATACCGCTTGATCGCAAACGTCCGCGAAGAAGACCGAAAGCACGATGGACTGATGACATCGTTAAGTATATTGGACCCGAGTGGCAGAGGAAAGCCCAGGACCGTGAAGGTTGGAAGCATGCTGAAGAGGCCTTCATCCTGCAGTGGATCGATACGGGCTGATGATGATGATGATGATGATGATGATATATATATATATATATATATATATATATATATATATATATATATATATATATATATATATATATATATATATATATATATATATATCCAGTCAATATTTTCTCTAAAATGTGCCTTATCCAAAAATACAGTGTTGGATGTTTCTTCCAAGTCTAGACACCGCTTGATTTTCTAACTTTAAAATATATTATATGGAAATTACGTAAAACATATTTTAAAGCTATCCAGGCTCAGTATCTAGAAATTAATTTACCATAAATTTGAGTTTAGTAGGCATATTAATTAATATATTTTTTATATGAATTGTTTTCTTAAAAAAACCTTTCTTTCATATTCCATTCTCTTCTAACATTAAACAGACTGTAGTTGATGAATTTTTTACCATTCTAGTATATATAGGTAATTTATTTTTAACTCAAAATTATCTTATATTAATTCTAAATATAAAGGTGGAAATATTGGTACGAAAAGAACGTGTGAATATATGATGTTTGTTAACAAGGAGTTTTATTATTTTGTCAATTTGTATTCATTTAACGTTGTTAATTGTTTTTGAAAATTCTGAAAACTTGAGCCTTCAGTATACACATTTTAAATTATGAACATAACCTCATTTATACACAGATCTATCCCGTAGTGCATCAGAATGAACCCATTTTGTGAAAAATATCGATCATGTATTTACGTTTTCATTCAGGATATAGCTGTCTGGCCAATAAGATGTTAAACGATAGCCTCTATCTTTTACATCATTTAGTAAAGGGTAGGGCAAGTATCGCGCTACTGTTTTGTTTAGGAGCTATTTTTTGCGTGATATTTTTGACTGTTCTTATATATGACTGTTATTGTATATAAATAGACACTAATAGAATACAGTGAAAATGTTATAATTTACAATAAAAAATCAAACATTGCAACCCAATGTGAATTTTGGTAAAAATATCCTAAAGGTCCCGCGGTTCATTAAACTACAATCTATTGTTTATTCAAGCAATTTCAAGATTTCTAAACAGTTGGAGATTGCATCGGAGGTCCAGAAATAGTGCGAAGCGCTGAGACTACTACACCTATGCTATATTATAGCTGCTTTTGTATAACCCAAATTACAAATTTTCCGCTTTAATAATGGTCAAAAAACTTTATATGTGCATCAAAGAAAACTTTATGGTCTTAATGGTAAATTTGTATGTATAATAAGACATGCAGTGGGCTTCATTATTCCCAATTTGCGTCCAATTTAAATTCCATCTCCAAATAACATTTCTCATTTTGACATTGTGTTTATACAAAAATTATATATTTCCTTGAAAAAATAAAACGATGATTATTTCGCACAATTGTAACAGAGCAAAGTAATGTTTTAATTAAAAGAGTTTTTATTTAAAGCAAAATTACAATATATTTCCAGAATAAACCGGGAAATTTAATGGAAAGAAAACCGACTGTTTTAAGCGAACTGTCGGAAATACCTGGAGTTCGAGAACATGATGGAAAAGTGGTGGAATAAAAATTCAGAGATAAAAGTCAACGTTTCCTGATTTTGCTAAATTTTCAGATTGCCAAGCCGGTTTTTTTTTCTTCTCGTGTTTTTTTTTGTGGATTTACATAATTTAAAATTTTTAAATAGAAATCCGCATAAAAAATAATATGGATAACAAAAATGAATCCTATAAATCCTATGAATTAATAATATGATGATACTAGTATCAGAGGTTTTAAAAAAAATTATAGGTAGAAAGTTAACCTGGCTGGGATTGATCGAATCTATCGATGACCATAGATATATTATAAACGGAAAAATCACGATCGAAAAAAGAGTCGAAGGAACTAGAAATAGGTAACTGAAAAATGGAAATAATTCCAAGATTTAAGGAAACATAAAAATAAGGTCAGTCAGTGTATTTCATAAAAGCAATGACCCAAAGATCCGAGAAGCAACCGAAAAAGAGAAACAAAATTACCAAATACCATTTTTATTATAACTATTTTCAACTAATATAATGCCTACTACTGATGATGGCAATAGCGTCAAATTATTCACTTAGATATAAATAGCCTTCATTGTATATTAAAAAGCATTTGACTTATTATCTATAATTAACATATTGTACACCCAAGGCGTGGCTACAGCCCAACTTATTAAAATTGATTTATGAAAAATTAACAGCAACCATTCATGTCAGCAAACTTAAAGATTATATCAATATAAAAAGAGGCTAATCCGAACAAGCTGATTCCATGTAAACATATAAGAAACACAACTATTTAAATATGTAAGAGAGACGTCCGTAGGTTGCCACAGTACAATTTCTCAATTTTTCCCACCATCGATACCAGTGTTTTTACTGTCAAGTTGTTTATCCATTCCGAGCAAACTTTTCATAGGAGTAAGATTTCCTAGCTAGTGTTCTTTGTGTATAGTATAAAACAAGCCAACAAATTAAAAACAAATGTTTCGAAAATTTCTCATAAATGAGAATATTGCATTTTTAGAGAAAGGTGGATATAACGTTTGTACCATAGTTTTTTTTTCTATTTTATAGTCCTGAAAGAATTTCATATGAATAATATATCTTGCATAGGAAAAAAAATCATGCCATTTCAAAAAGGCCACGATGTACGTTAGTTGGGACAGTTGAGGCACATAGGTTGGGATACTACGTCTTCTTATATTTTCTCGAATTTTCTAGAATTATTTCGAATGATCTAGTATATTCCATCGAACTATATCGAATTTTCTAAAATTTTCTAGAAAATTCTAAAATATTCTACAGAATCCTATCGAAGAATTACATGGAACATTCTAGAATATTCGATAGAATCAATGAGATTCAAAATCTTTCGAGAACATTCCAAAATCGTAAACAAATCGAAGCTTCGAGATGTTATCTATCCTCATGGGGTATATAAGGAGTCTCATTTCCGCTCTGACGCCAGTTCAATTTTTGCCAGTAAGGAAGTGAAAACAAAAAACAATAATCAACCAAAAGAAAAGAATAAAGCAAAAAAGTGTTAGAAAAAGTGGTAAAACAGAAATAAAAGTGAAAGGTAATCATTCAAAGAAGCAAATAAAATATTTCTAAAATTTTCAACAAACAGAGAGTAAAAATGACAAGCCGTAAAGCAAGAACAACTGATCATAATGTTTCTGATTTTGACTTATTGCTTCGAACGCTGAAAGATATCAAAATCGAAAAGAAGGGTATCAGACACTGCTCGGGACTACAAATTGAGCAAATCTAGTTTGTCGTGCTGTACCGCATAATTGTATAAAGAAGTTCCAGACATTTCAAATATGTCTTATGAAGAGTTGCAAGTAATGTATCGTATTCGACGCCAAAGATGGAATGATATTTTTTATTAATTTTAATCACACATTTTCAATATTTTTGTTTTTTGGTTCCGTAGGTGTTTCAATGACAAACAAGAAGAAGCTTTGGTCGAATATATTGTGCGATGCTGTCATATCTATTACGGCTTAAGCATAACCGAATTGAAACTACGAATTTGCGCTCAAACTAAATATCGAATATCCAGCATCATGGGATATCGATGAAATGGCTGAAAAATCTTGGTACTGCGGCTTCATGCTGCGGTACAAAAAACTTTTTGCAAGGAAAATGTCGACCCATTGTTTGATCATTTAAGTGTGCTTTTCGGTTCGTACCATTTTGAAGTACAATCCATATGGGATATGGACTAGTTTGGTTTTTCGACAGTTGAATTGACAGACCAATGAAAATCGAAGAAGTCATCTCGTTAAAAAGCACGAAAAAAACCGGTAAAGCTGCTGCACAAGAACGTGGCACTGTAGTAACTATGGCGCCTGCCGTAAATGCCGCCATAAACTATATGCCACCTTTCTTTATTTTCTCGAGTAAAAATATGCAAAGCTGCTTCATGGATAATGTCTCATCAGGAAGTGATGCCACCTGCAATGATCTGGCTGGATGCAGCAGAACGAAATTGTCAAATATATGAAACATTTTATCGAACACAGCCACTTATCGACAGACAAACCGACAATGATAATCATTTTTCTTGATAATAATACGTCTCACTTATCTATTGAAGAAATGGACTTGGTATTGGAAAACGGCATTTATATGTTTTCTTTTCCACCTCATTGTTCTAACAAAATGCAACCGTAGAATGTTTCAGTTTTAGCCAATGAATATTCGACACATTCCTGAACTCGTTTGCAAAACTCTGCATTTAACCTTGACTCCAAAGAACATCAAGTCTGACTTTTCGAAAACGGGCATCCTTCCATTCAATGAAAACGTTTTCTCTGAATCGGATTTCGTTGGAGCCGAAATAACCAATCAAAGTGCAAATGCTACTACGATTCCGAACAACTTAAACGAAGAAGAACCGCGGCGCAGTATTTTAATGGATGCTGCTGTACATGAAAGTGAAGAGTTATCAACATCAAGTGCAAGAGAACAATAATTTTCACGTTCGTCAAGTGTTTCCTCAGTTTTGTCTGAAAAAAGTCCGAGAATTGGTCCGAGAAAAGTCGGAACGCGGACACCATTTTTACTTAACCAGAAAATGTTGACGTGCTCAAAGAAGAGCGAATGAAAACAGTACAAAGAAGCGACGACAATCAACACAAGAAACGTCAGTCAAAAAGCGAACCCAAGCCACGGGGAAGACTGCCAAACCAGTACGAAAGTCATCGTCGCCGGATGTTGATTTTTGTATGATTTGTATAAGAAATTTGCCAGCCAAATTAACTCGCGACAATTACGTTAAATGTAACAAGTGCCAGCCACCAGTTCATATGAAGTGTGTAAATATGACTCGCAGCAACTATACCTGCCAAGTTGAGACGAAGGTTTGTATGTATTGTATGTGAATGTATTTGATTTTCTTTATTCTGTTTTTCATGGCTTTTTAAATAAATAAATTAACTATAAATATTGAAAATCTTGTGTTATTATTTTACTTTTCACGAGTTCAAAAAATTGACAATAACTTTTTTATTTTTGTTTTTATTAAGTTATGAAATAATTTTCTTCGGCAAAAATGTAGTGTAAAAATTTATGTAGTCGAATGCTATCGCCAAAAAAGAAAACCTGACCCAACCTACGGACGTCTCCCTTACATGAAAAAAATGCAAATATTCTTTTGATTGTTTACAAAAATTCTTCCTATTCCTGAAAGTTTAAGGATGCTAGGACAGAAAGTTTACCAAGATAATTTTTGGCGCCTAAGTTTCATTGACTGCAGAACCTATTCCAATAAGATTTTCTTTGAATAATTATTTGAAAACGTCATCTTTGTCTTTAAAATAAAGTATGATATAGGAATATACTGTTAATATAACCTGAAAAATCAGATTTAGACTAAAAAGCTCTTTTCGCCTATGAACTGAAAAGCAGTGCTGAGGAAGCTCAGAACATAGTCACATGATTTATGTGGCTTTGGGGGATAATACCGTTTCGGATGTTAATGTGAAAAGTCGTTCAAAATTTTTACTTGAATGATGCAGGATGCCCGGGCCAATCGATAGCCAAAAATAATAGAGGATAAATAACTACAAACACTGCCAGGAGAAAATCCTTCTCGTAAACTGCTCGAACTCGGACAGGAACTCGGAGCAACACCGCAAGCTATTTATATATTTTACCCTATGAACTTACTCAACTGTGGATTCGAGAAAAAGAACTTCCTGCAAAATTTTATGACATGTGACGAAAAGTGGATCCTCTACTGTATTTCAAAGAGGTGAAAATCATGAGTGGAAATAAAATCTTCAAAATAAATTAATATTTTTGACTCACTCTGCACATTGGAAAACAAAGAAGTAACTGCTTAAATAAAAATCGCTATTAGAAAAAACTAAAAGGAAAGGCTGAAGATACAGCCTGAGATAATCGAAAAAGTCTAAAGCTGAAGAGTAAAGTAAGTAAACTAAACCTGAAAAGTAAGTAAAGTGTAGAGAATGTGACTAAACAACACGTACAAAAAAAAACGAAAGAATAAAACAGTTTTGTGCTTTGTTATCTATCACTTTTATTTTTAAATTTGTGTGACTATAGTTTCGTCGATAAAATGTAAAAACGATTTTACATTCTCAAACACTACTTTAAAATTGAGGGTTTACAGCTGTTTATCTATCATATATACCTAATTTTATACTTTTATTAGGATTAATTTTTTACAATATTTTAAATAGTGGGTAATTTCGGAGATCCGTCGGATCGTTTAATAGTTGTCTAGATGGATCTTTATTATATTTATAAATTTCAATAGCTTCTAAAATGTTTAATTTTTTGCTTTTTGGCGCTGTATGTAAAATTTTCAAATTTGTAATCTCGGGAAATATTTGCCCGGTATCTAAAATTAGAGTGTTGTTTCTTTAATATGTACGCAGATTTATGTTCATTATATCTGGTCTGAAAATTTCGATTGATTTGTCCCATATAGCAGCCACTGCATTCGTTGCAACTTAACATATAAACTCCAGATTTTGTATTTTGTGATGTTTTATCTTTGGCATTAAAAATTAATATACTGGTTGACTGGGTGGTTTTAAACGCTATTTGCAAATTATGTTTCCTCAAAGAGCGAGCTATTTTTTCTAGAATTGGATCGAAATATGAAATTTTGCAGTACTTTTTATCATTTGTTTGTTTTACTTTTGGATATACTTAATGAATTAGTAATTGTTTTCGTTTTTTATTTATTAAGTAACTAATTTCTTTTTCTTTGAAGCCGTTATTTTATGCTCTTAGTTTTGTTTTTGCAGTTCTATTTTTCTATTATTTTCAGATAGTGGAAGTGTGAAAGCTCGGTGGATCATAGACTTATATGCAGCATATTTATGTGTAATGAGGTGAATTGATTGTTTTGTAATTGTTATATCTGAATATGTGGGTTTTCTATTGATATTAAATTCTACATAATTATTATTTTGCTTGGATATTGAAAGGTCCAGAAAATTTATGGTTTGATTTTGTTCTTTTTCAAGTGTATATTTTATTTTTGGATGGATACTATTTAAATGATTTAATGTTCCTTCTATTTGTTTGTCATTTCCAGTATAATAAACCAAAATGTCGTCTACATATCTAAACCAAAACAATATATTTTTTGCTTTATCCGTTTTTAAAAAATTATATTCCAAGTTTGACAAACAATTCTGATAATAAAGGACTTAGTGGGGAAGCCATTGCTAGGCCATCCTTTTGTTTGTAAAAAACGTTATTAAATTGAAAATAATTTTCATTAATGCATAAGTTAAAGAGTTCTAAAATATCTTGCTTAATAATTGGATTGATGTTATTTTTTATGAGTATACTATCTATGAATTATAGACAATCTTTGTTCGGAATATTCGGGAACATGTTGTTAACATCAAAGGATGCTAGAAACCTGTTTTTTGGTATAAATAGTTTGCTAAGCTTTTTTGTAAGGTTTGCAAGTTTTTTATTGGCTGTTTTTGGGAGAAATGCGTTATGTTTTTGAAGATTTTATTTAAGTGAAAAGCTAGATTTGTTAAAGGACTATTTGTATACGAAACTTCCGGTCTTATTGGAAAGTTTTCTTTTTGAATTTTAATTAAACCGTACAGTTTTGGAGGAGTAGGATTCATATTAACTATTTTACATTTATCTTCGTTTGACAAAATGGTGTTTATATTTTTTATTGAAACCGGCCGAAATTTTCAGACCCGATTCAAAGAACATAAATCTGCGTACATATTAAAGAAACAACACTCTAATTTTGCAAACCATTTTATAGATACCGGACATATATTTTCCGAGATTACAAATTTGAAAATTTTACATACTGCGCCAAAATTTATAAATATAATAAAGACCCGTCTAGACAGCTATTAAACAATTAGACGGGATCTCCGAAATTCCGCCCTATTTAAAATATTGTAAAAAATGAACCCCAATAAAAGTATAAAATTAGATATATAGGATAGATAAACCGCTGTAAAACCTTAATTTTAAAGTAGTGTTTGACAATGTAAAATCGTTTTACGAAACTATAGTCACACAAATTTAAAAATAAAAGTGATAGATAACAAAGTATAAAATTGTTTTATGCGATTTAAAAAATAAACTATTACAAAGTAACGGACAAAGCAATTATTGATTGTTAATAGTTAATAGCGTGACTAGATAATATCGAAGGAGGAAGTGTTGAGAGTATAAAGAAACAACGCGTGGTTGAATTTTAAAAAAGCTAGTTGAAACATTGTAGAAACAACATGTTAATAATAAGTGCTTGATTTTTATAGCGGAAATTGTTCATTGCAGTTAGTTAAAAGGTTAATTTGAACCAGTGTTTTGCGCAAAGTATGAAATACTGTTCGCACTCTAGCACGGGAAGATTTTGCAAATATAAAGATTAACACTAAGTTGAACATAACATTTAAGGAAAGTGAAGTGTAATGAAATTGAACAATACAGTTATTAAAATATTTGTGCTATAGAGTTTATGAGGTATGAAAATCAAATAATGAGATAGCCTCCCCTTTAGAGGGGAGGCGGGCCAACATCTAATGAGCCTTCAGTACCAGTTTGAATTCCTTGGGGTCAGTAGCAATTATTTTCGTAAATTGAATTTTTCTAGTGTGTTTTAAAAATGAATAACTACAATTTCAAGCAAAAATTATCATGTTTTGTTTCAGACTAGGACATAATGAGACGGAAAGGTTTGCAAAACTTCAACAGACTTATGGAAACCGTGTTTTATCAAGAGTTCAACTTTTCTGGTAGTTTAAAGCATTCTTAGAAGGCCGATGGCAAGACCTTCAATTACAAGAAGTGATGAAAATATCCAGATTGTGAAAACAAATTGGGGATGAAGAAAATTCTGCACAAAAATGGTTCTGAAATACCTTTTGTAGTATCGAAAGGACAACAGAAGTGAAGCATTTCTTGACTTTTTGGAGCCAATTGAAAACTACCATCATTTACTGAAATGTGCCATTATTGGTGACGAGTTTTCAATTTCTGAGTACGACTCGGAAATGAAGCCCCAGGACCTGAAATGGCATACTCCAACCTCACTATAGCCAAAAAAAGCCCTAACTAATTTGCTTTTTGATAGCCAGGAGATCGCCCATAAGAAATATATGCCTCAAAGTTAAACGGTTTCGCCTTAAAACCCAACCAGCATTTTTACCCACAAGTTCTTGAAATACTTCGAAAAAGGGTCATCAAATAACAAGAACATCAATTAACGAGTTTTTGACAAACATCAGGCTCCGCAGCACCCTTATTCACCAAATTTGAGTCATCCTGACTTTTTATTTTTCTCCATATTGAAAATTCACCTCAACGGACACCATTTTGGGACATTGGAGAGCACTGAAAAGGCCGTAACTGATCAGCTGAAGGCGATTCCACTACGATTTCAAAGTAAGCAACATCTTTGAACGAGAAATTGTTGAATTGTAATTTCAATTGAATAAAAAGTTATAAAAAATCAGTCTCATTATTTACAGTTTTATATACACCTCATATATTAAGAACTTTTTTTGGGAAAATTGGAATAATGAGGCGATTGAGTAAAAATTTAGATGCTGTCAACAACATAAATTTCCATAAGACCAAGATTTTGCTGAGTAAAATAACATCCAAGATTGATTTTACGTTTCTATTACACACCCCGTAATTTTCTTGTGGGTTTTATTTCACCATAAAATTGTAAATTGCCTTTAAACCAATGATATTTTTAAAATGTAATGAAAATAAGAGAGGATATAAAAATCAAATAAAAGGAGGTGACATCTTTGATAAAAAGTGCAACCGTTTAGTGATCATAAAAAAATATTATAGCCAAAAATATTTGGAAAAAGCTTTTTACGTAGACTAAAGACAGGTCAGTTTTTAAATAGACATCGTTAATTTATTTTTTGCTAAATAGCCTTGTACGATAGGCTGTTCTTTTTTTTTGAATTACTGTTTCAATAACACTTTGATATATGTACTATAGATTCTCCTCAGGAGGATCATAGTTTATATAATGTTGTACAACAATAATAATAAAAATATCATCACAAACATTTGAAAAGTGGCTTAGTTATCATTTATAGAAATGGTTGTTCGGGAAAATGAAATATTTTTGTTTTCAACGATGTATACATTACCAAAACGGTCACTATAGTATGCAAATGCTTCATTTGGAAGAATATGTAAAGAATATACATAATTTGAAAACAATTAAAATATATTATGGTTGTTTTAATGTGGAAGAAGAAAGGCGGTGCCGAACTATAAACATTATTAAATAAAATGTTTCCTCAAAACACTTCAATAATGATGATATCTGTAAAATAATGCCCCTCAATGTCACATGACATCATCAAGTCTAGCGAATAAAGCATGTTGGAACTCGAATGGAAATTGTTAGATAACCATCCAGTTTTAAAGACTTAGTGGCATCAAAGAACAACCACGAATTCCGAATGAACCGGCACGCTCTTATTGCACAAATTTTTGAAAAGGGCGAATGAACAGATTGATTCTCAAGATAAATCATTATTTTGCCACGGAATTCAAATTTTACTAGAGGTATGAAAAAATCATGATAAAAATTAAAAATATGTTCAATTAATATATTAAATAATTTTAAAATTAAAAGGGTCCAGAACATAAAACATGACAGCCAAAAACATTAAGTATAGACTCTCGTAAAGAAAGGCATTCATAAAATAAAAACATATATGGCAACAACAAGCCAATTATAGGATAATAGCTCAATTAGACGTGAGTTATGAGTTTAACATTGTGCTATGAATATAATATATTAACGGATATGCTATTCATATACTTTGAGAAAGGTTTTGATTACATATAGTATGATACGTACAGAATTTAAAGTTTTAGATTAAATCAGCAAAGGTGAACGAATTGTAGATTAACAAAAATAAAGTAATGCAGCTGATAAGGAATTACAAGAAAAGAAATAAAAAATGTCAAGGGACAATTAATCATGTAGAACATCTACTCCTAATAAACAGTAGATGTGAATAAGAAAACGTGCTCAACATGAGAATAGGCATATTAATAATTGTGCGACACGACTGCATAGAATACTCAAGTCAAGGGAGATGAACTCGAAAAGAAAACCTAGACTTAATATAAGTCAGTACTCAGACCAACCTTACTGTATGAAAGCGAGTCATGGGTCAAAAATCTTACTTAGGGTATTCGTTCGAAAAAAAAAACAACAATAGAATGAGAGAGGTGTACAGATGAGAAAATATATGAACTCTATGGGGAGCCGATAACAAGCATTGCCATCCATAAAGCTTAAGCAATGTTTTTATGGGCAAATTATTCGGAGAAAATGAGTGGGTCAAGACTGATCAAAGATAATTATTAGAAAGATCCGTGGTGATAAAGAAGAGGAACTAGATCCAGAAGGCAATAAAAAGAGGCGGTCAGGAAAGTTCTGGACTGGAGACGAAGAAAAAAAGGCTGAGGGCCCAAATGAGTGGAAAAAAATTACAAACCTAAGGGCCTGAATCGTAACAGGGGGGTAACCAGTACTTTACAATATGTCGCTAGAAAATCGTTAAAATCGTACAAATCTCATCTCTCAGCAAGATAACTCTAGACCTCATACTGCTCGACAAACACTGCAGTTTGTAAATGAGGTTGTGATAGTGCCATTAGACTGATAGATTTATTACCGATAGAGCATGCATGGGATAACATTAGTCGAACTTGAGCGATTGTCCGACTACCTGTAGCACAAGAAGACATAGATCCTCTAACTCGATCCACAGCACATGATTATTTATATTCTGATATCAAATTAAGTAGCATTTCTTGTATGTTTATTATTACATAATATCATCTACACAAAAATTACACAATCCAATAAAATGTATTTTTCATAGTGTTTTTATGTATTAATTTTTTTTTAATTCAGATATTTCGTTCGATAACATTAAAGAAAACATTTTAAAGATATATTTTGGAGAAAAAGTTAAAGAAAATAAAAGGAAGCTCTTGTAAACGGATTTTTGAAAATTGTTTGTTCTGGAGAAAATGATGAAGAGACGGTTGGGTAAAATTTACAGATAACCGTAATCATACTTAGCCTTTCCAACATTTCCAGAATGCCAATCCAGCTTTTCTTTTTCGCAGTTTCCCGCTAGGAATATCATTTTTCTTCTGGACTTACGTAATAAAATTATAAATTGTTTTCTTGCTTGAACTTGATAACGTTAAAAATATAATTTAAGAAGCAAACGAACGGATATCCTAATAATGAGGTAAATAAATATCTTCCGATGAAGTTGTTGGGGTCGATTAACTATCAATTTAAATAATTTAAAAAATATCTGAACACACTTTATTACCTTTAACACACCAATTAGCTTTAGATTGGATTATGATGATTACATGTGACAATATATCAGGGAAGACATATTTATTATTAAGTAGAAATTGATGCAATTCTGAAATTGATGCAATGAAATGTTGACAATTATTTTTGTTATGTGTAAGGATATACAAATGTATAAATATATCCAGAACTAAATCGCGGTATATCCAGAACTAATAAACAGTGGCTTAGATGAGCTATTTATTTGCTTAGTTAAACTTTATAAATATACAAAAATAGAGAAGATAAATTATCAATGTGTCTACTTAATATTGATAACATCTCTCTATAAAACAATACCAAGAACAGCAAGCCAAAGTTCTCGAACCCAATTGCCACTTACTCCGATTTTCCCCATTAACTCCCCCCTTTAAGAAAATTATTTCCCCATCTTTTCCTCCCTCCAATATCCAACTCCCTGCCTCCTCCACTCCCAATCCTCCTCTTTAGTAAGTGTAAAACTGCTATCACTTTCGCCATTTTCAAAAGGAATCACAGATTGATGTGTGGAGTAGTAGTTGTTCATTTATGCGGTACTCAAACATAAGGGTGCGCCTTCATTGTTAAAATTATTCAATATAGTCCTGGCAAATCATCATGGAACCTTTAACATCAGAGCAATGCTTGCAAATTGTCGAGATTTGTTATCAAAATTACTGCTCTCTGCGCCAAACTTATAGAGCACTTCGTGAATTTTATGATGCACATAATCACCCAACAGAGTACTTGCCAAATTATTGACAAATTCCGAAAGCATTTTACGCCGTTCGATATTAAAACTAAAACAAGACAAAAAACTGTACGATGCGAAGAAAATATCGTCGCTGTTGCTGGTAGTGTTGATGAAGGTCCAAATTTATCAATTCATCGCCATTCGCACGAAGATGGACTTTGTTATTCGACTACGTAGACAACGTTGCGTAAAGATTTTGGTCTGGTTCCTTGCAATATTCAGTTTATCCAAGAAATCAAGCCACAAGACCATCGTCTTGTGGCACAACGTCTTGTAAAGAAATTTGGAGAGAAACTAATCCGTTGTATCCTGAAATTTTTTTTTCAACTTTAAAATTGATTTTATTGTTTCACTGCCCTCTTAAGGTATTATTTGAAAATGAAATATTAATATTTTTATACCCATTTACTCCATACCTTTCAGCATAAATTTAGTTTGTTCTTTAAAAAAGGAAAGGAAAGTTTTAATGTCAAAGTTGAAATTACTACCATTAAGTTTTTACATAACACATTTTAAATGATTCACGTCATATTAAGAAACATATGATTCAAGTTTGCGCCGTTTTGACCTATTCTTCTGAACAAGCTAAAAATTCCTAATATATTTCTAATGCGGTTGGCAGCAGCTTCTCTGTAAATTTGAAGCATATCGTGATATTCGCGTACAGAATACAATTTTAGTTTACACAAACACCATTTTACAATGAATCATCTCAATTAATTAGTGATTACGCGTTTCTTCATTTTTAAAAAACTGATCTGACAATGTTTATTAGCTTATTTGTAGTTTAATCGTTAAACAATAACCAACTATTACACAGGGCGACAAGATTTTGATGATGAGAATGCTCTTTTTGCGTTTCATTTAGCTAGTTATTAAACACCTTTTCACAGAAATGGTCCCATTTTCAAGTATTATCTTCTACTTTATATCATAGGGTCACTTAAATTATTTGTAGCTGATTTTGGATTGGATAATGCAGGAATTACCACAAGACCATAGAGGGGGGATATCCAGAGTTTTCTTCCAAACTTTAAGGGTAGTTTTATTTTCTATAGTTTAGTTTGTTTCTGTTTCGTTTACAGTACAGTCAATTTTATTAAAAATAGCAAGTTCTGGTCGTCGATTTTGTAAAAATCCAGCGGATAAGTTTTGTCATACATACAGACGATTTATTTTATAGTCACAAGCTAGATCTATATTTGAATAAGTTAAGCCTATCTTTTATATTTTAAGTGCCAAATTGGAGATCAAGAAAAAACTTGGTTTTCTTATTTCGCTATGTGAGTTGACAAGTAAATTTATTGCAGTGGATGCATCGCAAGAAAAATTCTATGCCGTTTGGTGTTTCTATGGTGTGGAGAGAACCTACCATCTAAATGATTGCTACTTTTGTATCACTAAAACAGAAGGGATTTCAACAAAGCAAAGGGTTAAAATTCAGTATCCACATTTGCCTTCTGCGCTTAGGCCAGTTGAAGGGATATGTGGGGCGCCTTCCCGGTCAAGCAACCAACAAAAGTGTTCATTTAGGCGCAGACATAAGATTGTGGAACCCAACGGTTGGGTGTGTGATGACACTCAGCTACTGCTGTCTCATTGGACGCAGTCCAAGAAAATCTAACAGTACATATATACTCCATCCGACGGGTGTTCGGCGAAAACATGGGTTGTGGGCTGTGGATAAGGTCTCCCTATCCTTGATGGTATGGTATATGTCGGCGCCCTGAAGAGTCTGAACCTCGAGAGACGAAACATATGTCATCCAGTTGAAGGGATAGGTGGGGCTTCTTCCCGGTCAAGCAACCAACAAAAATGTTCATTAAGGCGGAGACGCAGGTTGTTGAGTGTTCCACATGAGATTGTGGAAGCCAACGGTTGGGTGTGTGATGACACTCAGCTACTGCTGTCTCATTGGACGCAGCCCAAGAAAATCTAACAGTGCATAGATATATATATATATATATATATATATATATATATATATATATATATATACATATATATATATATATATATATATATATATATATATATATATATATATATATATATATATATATATATATATAGCGTAACTATACCCGAGGTTCCAGGCAGAATGTTACGAGCGGTCCTGACTGCTACGAGCATTCGCCGTATGATGGCGTGAGTTGTGTGCGATCACGACCCGTCATTAAAATGGCCAGCTGATCTGGTCTGGCCCCGATTGCCTCTCCGAACTGCTTTCCTTGCGTTCGTCTAGAGCTCGGCTGATGACGGCTGAAAGGCTAGAAACCGGTCCCGAGAGACACGTGACGTCGCATGGTTGACAGTTCGGCGATCGGTGGCACCACGTGGAGAAGGGGTGAAAGAGATTTCTCTATATATATATATATATATATATATATATATATATATATATATATATATATATATATATATATATATATATATATATACATATATATATATATATATATATGTATGTATATATATATATATATATATATATATATATATATATATATATATATATATATATATATATATATATATGTATGTATGTATATATATATATATATATATATATATATATATATATATATATATATATATATATATATATATATATATATATATATATATATATATATTTAATTAAATATAAGTGTCCAATTGTCATTAGTTAGTGATATTTTGGTATGGTGTGTTAACGTAGAACATATTACAGATTAATTATCCCGTAGCTTGACATAAATCATGCAATGAATTGAAATTTAGCCGGTAAATTATCGTCATTCACTATGGTTACCATTTAGTATTAATTAGTTGGCGCTCTTACTGAATTTATACAAATGGCACATGATTTTGGCACATGATGTCCAATACTTTATAAATCATAATAAAATACTATATAAGCATACCTGACGTTGACAAAAAGTGTGGCCTTTTTAACAAATTGCGCAAAGATGTCATAGTTAATGCGAAGTGATTACTGATGCTAAATTATAATTTTTAACGATCAAGTTTCAATATATTGCAATAATTTTATGAGAGTCCACTGGATATTTAGGCAGGTTTCACAATAGAGCAACGCAATTCGTGCGATGAGATATGTACAATCAATCGTTAGCAACTGTTGTATGCATAAGTATTCACATTTTTCGTGCAATCTTTCTAGTCGCAATTGATTATTTAGAAGAAGAATATATTATAATATTTTGGTATTTATTAAACAGAAAAAAGAAAAGACGCTTTTGGTTGCACCCGTATTTTGTAAAAAAAATTAAACGGAGAAAGTGTGTGGCGGCAAAGAAACTCATAGACCCACTTAAATTTAAAGTTATGTACAGAATTAGTCCAACAAACTTCTTAGAGTTGCTTAGTATAGTGGCTCCTGCAATAAAAAAAGTGGATACCAGATTTAGGACATGCATTGGTGTAAAAGAAACACTTCTAATAACGCTAAGGTAAATTTCAAATATATTTTCTATAAAATATTTTACATAAACATTTAACTAATAATTATTACTTAGATTTTCTGGGCTGCTAAAGTTTTGATAGAATTCTGCTAAACCGATCCTTTGGTTAGATGGAGTTGGAGTATATCCTACATCAGATTGAGTAGTATATCGTCCAGATAGAGGAGTTGGAGGATTTGACATGTGTGGTGAGTTTGTATGTATCGTCTAACAATGAATCTAAGACCTCCAAAATTTTCGCACCTTATATTCGCTTAGTTTTTATACATCAGATAGCAAACTCAAAAGAAACAATTTCCGAGAATTTTCTTCTATGGGTTTATTAGTTCTTTTTTCGATATACTTAATATTAGCCTCATCAGCAGCGTTCGTTTGTTTAGGTCGTTTTATTGTTTTTTGTTTCTTCATGTGGTTTTCCTTACCCGCTTGAATTATTTGAAATGCTATCTTCATTTATTATTTGCTCAGTTAACTCAAATTCTGGTTCGGTACTTAATAGACTTTCCATAGGAGATGGAACATTTCCAGAAATTCTACTCTTATTTTCTATGAAGGGCACTAAAAATTGTAGATAATCCATTAAGTAGTATATTTTCTGTTTTCCGGAACCACCCGGCCGATTTTTCAGTTTTCTAGAAAGCACGGTGCAGATATTTCGCCACTTTTCCTTACAATTTGCAGCTGAAAATAAACCACGAGCACCACAAACTTGAAAGTGTCTGGAATGTCGGATTTGTCGGAAATTGCTTAGGTACCTTAGATGTCACTTTAATGGCTTGCTCTGATGCAGATGGTTCCTTTACAATGCTTGAAGTTGGATTCCAGGGAAAAATAGTAAGAGGGTATCTTTAAAATATCCAAAATAGGACGATCGATAAAACAAGCTGATCTGCAAGGGCTTTCCAGCCCCCAGACAGCTTCCACAAGAGACAAATGAAATTAAATTTCCATTCTACTTTATCGGTGACGAAGCTATTCCGCCACATGTTCGTCTAATGCGACCTTACCAAAGAAAAGCTGTAGATAATAAAGAAGAATTTACAACTATTGGATCAGTAGAGCCAGAATGACTGTAGAGTGCACGATTGGAATGTTGTGCAAAAAATTTCGTGTTTTATCAAATTCTATTGTTTGTACATATCAAAATAAAATCAACAATATAGGGCGGAGTGTTTGTGTACTTTATTAGGAAAAAGGAAGGAGTATCGTACCAATCGTCGTACCAAACCAATCGTTACCAAGAACAAAATATGGAAGAAGAATTAAATATGTAAATGGAGAATCGGAGTTATTAGACCATCTTATACCATGACAGTGGAACTTTGTTTAGATGCCGAGCATGCCGAGTAAAGTAATTACAGTAGTAATTATTAATACTTTTCATATTATAATTTTTTTTTTCTTTATAAAATGATATAAATATATATAAAAAAAAAAATTATAATAAAAATATTCCACATTCTTACCTGTGTCATTCATTGCTTTTGCAACATTCTCCTACGCCAAATATACCACATCTCTCTGCTGTAGTCACTCAATTTGTGAATTATATAAGACTGAAAATTTTTCCACTTCTTACACTAATTTTAAATTGAATGTTTCCTCGTTCATGCTGAATAAGCAATCATTATAAAATATAAAAGAAAATAAAATAGCAAAGCAATACAACATTGTGTACAACTGAAATAAACAAAAACCAATGTAACTGGTCGACATGTGACCGGCATGTCGAGTCGTATCCAATTCGTTGCATCAGACTAGTTGGTTGGACCTGACGAATCGCGCAGGTGCGAATGCTTCTACGAAAACCGTATGAGTTAGATTCTAGTTAGAACTAGTTGGTTAAATCGGTTGTTTGAATTGCGTTGTTCTAGTTTGAAAGCAGCCAGTAACAAATGATAATTGGAAAAAATGTATAATTGCACGTTACTTGGTTTCATTTTCGTAACTAATCAAACCACAAAAATTAATGTTAACCTCAAATACACATTCACTAAGAGAAAGGTTTTATGAAACATATCCTCTCACCTACTCAGTCGTCATCACTCAGGTAAAGGTAAAAAAAGAACAAAATAGAAGTTTTCGTAATTTAGATTAAGGAAAATTGGGAAAATTATGTATGTATATATATGTCAAAGCGGAATAATAACATAATTCTAATATAAACATAATATAGCTTAAAGAAAAGCAGCCTCCTATTGTAAACGATTTCTAAGAATAATTCAAACTGATTTTCAAATGATGGAAGACAGTCCGTTTAAAATTTATAGAAAAGCTTTAATATTTGCTGATATTATTTTATAGTATGCATGTTATAATTTTGATCATTTTGAAATTGGATATTTTTTGTGAGAAAATAGGATATTCTTCTAGCAAAATTTAATTTACTTAAACTAAACATACAAGATGCTACTCATAGAATACAGGGTTTAAAAAACACAAATATTTTTTTTCGGCAAAAATCATTATTTTTGTTCAAAATAGTCTCATTGCGCGTCAATACAATGCTTTGAACGGTTAATTACATCGACGAATGAATTTTTGAGCCCGACCAAAAATATGTCTTTCAGAATGGTGGTCGACGTCTTTTGATGGCTCAATGTCGGCATAACGTTGTCTTTTCATCGACAAATGAAGTTTCAGTCGAAGAGGTAGAAGTTTCAGGGAGCCAAATCATGCGAGCATGGTGGGTGATTGATCGTTAACATGCAATTTTTCTGGCAAAAAGACATGGGACGACGCATTATCATTCAACAAGCGTCTTGTTTATGGCCGCACACGACGAATACATGACAGACCCTTCATAACATCAAGATAAAACACAGCATTGATCATTTGGCCAGGTGAAACGAACTCTTTGTGCACAATTTTCTCCGAATCATAGACACAAATCAACATTGTTTTGATTTTTGACTTCTTGAGACAGCTTTTCGTCGGATTTGGCTCGCTCGTGTGCTTTCATTCGGCACTTTAACGCTTGGTTTCTGGATCATATTGAAAACACCACGTCTCATCACCAGTAACAATGCTGTATTTAAAGTGTTCGTCATTTTTCTATTCTTTAATCAAGTCCTTGCAATGTTGAATCCGAGGCAATTTTTAGTCGTTGGTCAATTTGCGTGTCCAAGTCCGAAATGATCGGTCAAAATGCGATGAACTGAATCTTTGGACTTGTGCAATTCCATTTCCATGTATCGTAAGGAAGAGTTTTGCCGATTATTTATAAATTCACATACAATTTCAAGGATGTTCGTCAGAATGATTTTTAGGATGTTCGTCATCCTTAATGGTTTCAGGACCTTTGAATTATTTAAACTGCTCGTTAATTCTGCTATAGGATAAACAATCCTCACCAAATACTTGTTTTATTAATTCAAACGTTTCGGTAAATGTTTAAAATAAAACTTAATATTTGCTCTTTGTTCGATGTTAATTTTTCGACCGATGGTATAAACACACTGACACTTTAATGATCTGGATTCTAAATATCCAAATGTCATAAAATTTTGTCAGAACGCCAGTGAAAGATGCACCTTTCCAACGCTTATATCCGTTAAAAGATAGCGCCACTAGAAATAGCTACTTTTAAAAAGTCCTGTTTTCTATGAGACGCATCTAATTGTATTACCGTTTTTACTAGGTCATCAATTTTAATAACAGTTTTTTATTCAGAAAATAAGCACTAGATTAAGGGTAAAAAAATCTTGTTAAAATATTTATATACAATCATTTGTCTTTTTAAATAACACCCATTTTGAGACGGCCATGTTAGAGCGATGACCAGAGTGGTATTGCGACCAGGCGATTCTCTCCCACAGTGTGGTTTGCTTTTGTTGTGGCATATTTATACTTTTTTAAAAATTGTTGTAAACGTTGGAGACGTTTGTAAACATTTCTAGACAACGATGTAAAATCTGACAAGAAATCGCCCTTAAGTACTGTCAGTAAACAAAGTCGGTGAGGCCGGATGCGTTCTGAGAATATTTCTAAGTTGGTCCATCTCTAGTGGGTAGGCTTCTTTAGTAATTAAAGATTAAACACTGAGGTGGTGGTTTGATAGCCCGAGGTGAGTGATGACCAGAGTTAATTAGTAGTCGATAAATATTATTTCGAGTCCACGTTAAGCAGTAGATCCAGTTGAAATAGCCTATGATAATATTTTTTAAAATTTTTTTTTGGGGGATTTTTCGCCACGATCTAAAAAATACTGGGTAAAAAACAAAAAACTAAACGAAGACGAGTTTCTCAGTGTTTCTTTTCCGTAATAAATTTGTATAACAAAATTTTAAAGAATCCAAAAATGTTCTCATTTTATATTAATATCTGTTCATTATTATATATAGAAATTAATATAATGTATTGTTTAGATTCGTTCTGAAAATGGGAGGAGAAGACTTTCCGAAACCTTAACGTTCAAAAGTTTGTGTTTAATAACATTAAAAAGTTTGTTATATCAATACATCAATTTTCATTATATATCTATTTTACTTTTTCCTAACATTGACAAACGGTATTAGTGTAGTTTATAAAATATGTATTATAGTCATGTAATAAAAAATCAGCTTTTTCAAAAGGAAAAATGGAAATTGCCCGGCCATACAGGAATATAAACTAATGGTGACTAATAGTGACTAAGAAAGAGTGATTAAGAAAAAAAAGCATGTTACTTTTTAATAATCTTACCAAAAGGAGCAACAAGATGAATAGACAATTTTAACAAGACATAATACAAGATTAATATAGAAAAGCAATAGGATCAATTGAAAATTGACATTCAAATCATAATCCTTTCAAATTGTTAGATCTTCCTAACCGAATGATATAAAATTAGTGAATGAAAATTATTTACTTTTATTTCAGTTAAAGTGATTCCATCTTCTAGACTTAACGTAATGGAAGAATGTAAATAATGGAAAACCGACATAATTTTAAAACAGACGATCAGTCTCTTAATGAAAAGCACGCGGTCTATCGTGAAAGACCGCTCCTCGAAATCCTCAAATTCGTTTAGAGAAAATGATGGAAAAGCAGTAAAAAAAATCAGAGATACCCGTCAAGCTTTTCTTCGTTTTCAGATTGGCAATCCCCTTTTCCCTTTTTGGGTTTCACTTACTAGAATATCATTCAGATTGAGTTAATAATCATATAAATTGAAAATATTAAGTCAAATATATTGAATATGTAGTTAATAAAATCAGAAACTCAAAATAACGTGGTCATATGTTCTAATTATAATAAGGAATGCTTTAAGCCCTTTTCACGCCTTGAACAACAACCTGATAAGTAAAAAAATTGTTATAAAAGAATTTCTGTTTTTTAAAAAATATAAATAAAAAAAACATTTTTTTGTAATTTTTTTTAGGCAAGATTAACGACAAATATTTTTGGATGCATGTCATAGATATTGAGAGGTAGGTAAAGAATAAAATAATTGTTTAAATAATACGAGAAGATATCAATATATTTCGTTGCCCTTCGGCAAAATCTTAATTGCATCCAATAAATCTCAATAAAAATATTCCTTGTTTCTTAAGAGGCGCCAGAGTCGGAATAATTTTGGGAAAAATATTGTTAAATTATGATTAAATTATTATTATTATGTATGACTAAAACATTGTTTATTAGTTTGTGTATTTTGAATTTATTAGTACAATAAAAATAAATAATTTTTTCTATTAGTATAATAAAAATTATAACTTAAATTTAATTATACATTTAATTCTGGTTCGTTCTCACTATCACTTTGAGCTACATTAATAAGTGGTTCTATTTTATTAGTAAATGATACATAAGAATCTTCTATTTTAATAACATGGTTAATCGAATTTATCCAACTTTCTTTGGGAATAGTATCTACAACCTTCGTAATTAATGTTGCAGCACTTGCACTTAAAGTCGGAGAAATGTTATATATATATATATATATATATATATATATATATATATATATATATATATATATATATATATATATATATATATATATATATATTTTCGAAGTCTATATCGTTTTTATAACATTTAGTTATGAATTTCTAATTTAATGTTACTTGCATTAGAAACTTTTTTTTTTTGGCGGTTATTATAACTAACATTGTCCATTATAAGTACGCTTCTTTTTTGGATTTTTTTTGTTTTGACCGTTTGCTCTTCATACATAGCATACATTTTGCTACGAATTAAGTCTTTGTTGGCTTCGTCCAATATCTTTAACTGTATACAACGGAGTTTTCGTTAATAAACATGTTTCTGCTGCGGCTGCATTTGTATTAAGCCCCCTATTCAATAAAAAAAATATTAGCACTACCGGAGGCATAATAATCATTATCTTGCTAAGAACGTCACATTTTTAGCACGTTTGGAATAACAAACAATACGATAGAAATTATAGAATTGCACTGTTTAAGAAAAGAATGCGAACTAAACTAAAATATTTCAAAACTACTAAGCTAGGTATACAATTAATTTTATCTTTCTGTCTGTTATTTTATTAGGTCCGGCCCTGTTTACATTTCTTGCAACTTTGCCGGGTTTCGTTACGGCAGGAGTTGTTAACAGTCTATTGCAGCTAATCGGTCAACGATATATCTTGAAATGCACTGTACTAAAAACGATAATATGAGATGAGTGTATGTGTATATATACATACATATAAATATATATATATTTATATATATATATATATATATATATATATATATATATATATATATATATGTGTGTGTATATATATCAAGATAGCATCTGTAATTAACTAAATCAGGTGATTCAGCTTTTTCATATCGAATAGTAACCATTTGGCTTGGAGCTTTAAATTCAAATGAGAATTTTGTAAATATGCAGAAACTGTGCAGAAACACCGAAACAGTTTTGCACAAAAAAAAATGATTTGGCCATGATATATAATATTTGGCCATACATGTAATACAAGCAAAAATTAAAAGACTAATAAATATGACAATTGAAAACTTACAAGTAGCAATGATGACTAAAGAAAACATATCTTTGACCACACCATGATCGGAAAACATCAAAATTAATAGAGGAGTAAGGCAAGGACATGCTCTTTCAACAACAATGTTCAATATAGTATTAGATGGAATAATCAATAAAGTAGGCGTAAAGGGAACCACAAGGAACAAAGACTATCCAGACGACCTCACCATCAAAGCCAGAGTTGAGAAAACTTTACAAGAAAAATTTTCAGAAATGGAGAGAGAGAGAGAAGGCCAAATTAAAAGTTTGCATAAAGGTAAATAAAGAAAAGACAAAATAGATAAATAGAAATAAACATAAAATAATAGGAGAATTTCAGTTTAAGGACGCGGACAACATTACATATTTGGGTGTACTAGTTAACAGAACCAACGACTGGAATATTTCAGTCCATATGGAAGGAAGTTTCCATATGAAAATAGCGCATAGAATAAAAAAGAATAAAACGTACTACAAATGCGATAACTTATTAATAAACAGATATATTGAATAAGACACAAAGAGGAAAATTTATAAAGCAATTATAAGATTCATTATAACGTACGCAACAGAAACGATGACCCTCATTACCATAGAGCAAAAAAAACTGAAGGTCTTTGAGAGGAAAATTATAAGTACAACATATGGATCTAAATAAGTATCACAGTCTAATGAATTACGAAATCTTAGACTTAGTCCATGAAGAAGATATAGTAGGTTACATAAAGGCACAGATAATTAGGTAGTATGGACATATACATAGGAAGCAGTAGGAAAGTACAGTACAGGCCATTACGAACTGGAAATCCAAGTGTAATAGATTCAGAGAAAGACCGCGAGAAAGATGGGCGGACCAGGTTCTAATACGCATAAGACAAATCGAGTCATCAGAGTGGACTCTAAATGAAGTGAAAATGAAGTAGAGGAAGGAATGGAAAAGAATTTGTTGGCTAAGACACAAATCACTATAGGGCAAGAGAAAGTAGATGTGATTTTGATCTATGAACAAAAACATCCAAAAAACTTTCAGTGGTGGCTTCTACTCTGCAGGAGGATATATATATATATATATATATATATATATATATATATATATATATATATATATATATATATATATATATATATATATATATATATATATATATATATATATATACTGTATGTATTTGTATTTTGTTACGAAAAAATTCTAGTTTATATTTGTAAAAAGTTGACGGTTATATTAGTGCTGAAAACTGAAAAAAGAAAACTACAAAACTATATTTTTTATTTAACACACTATGTATTAAATAAAGTTATTAAGTATCCATCATAGTAATATGTCTTATGTTTAGAGTTAATTCTAAAAAGCATATTTGTTAGTACATCATAAACTTCCATATAATTTTGAATTGCATAGTTTGCCCGATTATCTACATAAGCATTTCTTGATGGAACATTTTCCAGTGGTTACATTTTTGGAGCCCTTTCCGCCATATAAAGACATTTTCCGCACTGTTTCTCGTACACTCATTTCATTGGTAGAAACATCCTAGGAAGTTATAAACCTTTATAAACTAAAACCGTTATAAACTAAATATCTGTGCAAGAATTCCTGCACTTGCTCCAAGACGATAAAACTCTTCATTTTGAATATCAATTTAAACAGCCAGTAGAGTTTGGGGCTTGATTCACATCGATCTACTTCAAGGATTTTGACTCTAACTGTTTGCCCGGGGTGTTGTAGAAGAAAATTATACTGAAACGCACCACTTGCAACAGAAACACGTATATGCTATCAGCTTTTATTAATTCGGTTAAGCGCATCTCAAATAAATAAATCTGAGATTTGCCTTACTTCTTTTATTTCAGTAAGTCGTCCTGTCAAATTCGTTATTGGTATAAAAAAACATGCTGCACGAATTCATGGCATTTTAGCTTTTTGTGGCAGCAACAAAATGGAATTCATGGCATTTTAGCTTTTTGTGGCAGCAACAAAATGATTGCTTAGATTACAAACATAAATTTGGTAGATCTATCAGACTTAGAAACATGTGAAATCGAAGCTGTTTTGACACAGCTAAAAAATAAGAAAGTTCCCGGGCAGATTCTGGAGGAAATGCTGAAAGAAAGTAAAACCGAACCTAACCAAATTAAAATATAACAGAATACTGATTATATATTGGTGGATTTCTATTATTAAATTTTACCCAAATTCTTTTTAAAAATTAATGGGTTCTATTATACGATATGCCACATATGAAGAAAGTCCCACTATTTCGGAGATTTGATAATCCAGAAAATTTCAAAAAATATAAAATAACCAAATTCTAATATAAACCGAAGAACTTTTCAAAAACACTGAACTTTTTATTTTATAAAAAGAAAATTAAGACTCTTAAATTTTCAAGTCCATGAGAAAATGACGAAATGAAAAGAAAATTGAAATTTTTTTAAAAATAACCGTCTAGAATCCCATTCTCCCCGACATTTTTCAGTATGCAATTTTATATTACAATTTCCTTCTCACGTTACGCCTACGCCAACATCAATCCAGATTGCATTAAAATTTGTATCACGAGTCACGTAATATATTCTTCTAGATATAATTTTCTTATCCATTTATTGATGTGGAGCGACTCTCTCTCTCTCTCTCTCTCTCTCTCTCTCTCTCTCTCTCTCTCTCTCTCTCTCTCTCTCTCTCTCTCTTTCTCTCTCTCTCTCTCTCTCTCTCCACATGTTTGCACGCAAATTTTACGCAAATTTTACGACTTCTCTTCGCGCTCTTTTTCTTCGTGTTGCACATAGTCCTATAACTTCCCAATGTATGTTGCCAAGCTCGATCAACAGTTCTTGCAGTCGTTTGAAGTTTAAAGTTGCAATTTCCAAAGTTCAATGGCAGCCTGATCTAACCCGGTAATTCTTAGCACCCTCTTGTCCAAAGGGAATGAGGGTGCTTCCGGGGAACAAGGACCGTGTGTGAAATTGTTAGGTCATGTTAGGGAGTTGGACCTTAATGCAGGTCCAATGCGGGTTGGCAGATTTTGGATCAAGTTAGTCTGAGGTCTCTGCTTTGACGTTTCCGCCATGGGTTACCCTTTCAAACGCTCCAGACGGCATAGCTTCATTGACTTAAGGAAACCCCTTTACCACTCCAAGGTTTGATCCATAGAGCTATAGCGTTAGGCGTAAACTGGTGGTGCGTACAGTTCCACTTGTATCAAAACATTGATACTTTTTTTTTTGAAAGGTTACCGGTCAATAAATACATATTATTCTAGAAATACAATATGTATCATTAGTTTTGAATTTGCGAATAAAGAAATTTTCAGACGCGAATACAAGAAGTGGTCACAATTTTTTAATCCGCAAATAACGGAGCCATGAATAAGGAGCTTTGACTGTGCTTCTCATATTTCCCTCTTACTAACTGAATCGAGATCCTGTCTGTCTTGCTATCGACCTTGTATTGATATTTTGTCGTTTTTTTATGACCTTATCTATTATCTGTCTCAATGTGAATATAAAATTTTTATTAATTTTTCTACTTATAATATTTAGTTCTTATGCATTGTTCTCCTTGATCTCTTTAATGATATTTAATTCTTTGCTATAATTATCATTTAGACGCAAGGTATTTTATTTTAAAAATGAATAAAACAATTTTTTACTTTGTTATCTATCACTTTTATATATAAATAGATAAAGTGATAGATAAAAGTGATATAACAAAGTAAAACATTGTTTTATTCCTTTTTAAAAAATGAACTATCACAAAGTAACGGACAAATCAATCAATATTTTATTTTAATTTTAATTTAAATGAATTTCCACCAGGTATTTGCTACTTCCGCTATATATAAAATTTTATAAATAATTCATAGTGTTTACATTTCGATATCAGTCTGCATTTTTATGAATTGGCTTCTAACAAAATTATGAGGATGACTCGGAATCTCCGATTATATTATGTGGGTTTTTCTTTTTTATGCTCCTCAGATATGCTCTCGGGTATTAATATTAGGGAATATTTTTTATCAATCCATCAAAAAATCATTTTAATATCGGACTTATTTTAAATTAATTTTATTTCAAGCAAGGGAAGTTTTTCATTAATTATCTTGAAGACATTCCCTT